>PVIA01003731.1:0-159245 GCA_004024845.1 Tonatia bakeri
GCTCTGATATTAACAAAGAGGAACATAGTGATGGGATTACTTCATTTTAGAATACAACCTCATTCTTGTTGATATGTGTTCATTCGGAATGAACAAATTTTGCTGACACAAGGAACTCTTACATTCCTAAGTAAAAGTATATGAAAATACTATCCCTTCTCCCCCAAATGTTACTTATTAAGAAACAAAGAAGATCAAGATATTTTTTAAAAACTAATTTTCTAGATACCTTTGAGAAATATAAAAATGTAAATAATAATTCTTTCAGAGTTTAACTGAGAAAGGATGCTAAATTTTGATCTCAGTTGCATGCTTCTCCACAATTGTGTTAATTCAGAGAAACTAGAGAGAAGGGACCTAAGAAAGGAAAGTAAATACCCTTTCTTAATGACTACAAACATGCTACATCTCCTATCTTTAAAAAAAACAACAGAACCTCTCATTTATCCTGTATCTTTTTTTAACTGACATTGCATATTTGTATCCCTTTAGAAAGAGTGGTTTATAATTGCTGTTTTTCACTTTCATTTCTCCTTCTATTCATACTTTAACTGTTCCAAACCAGATTTTTGTCCTTACATTCCACTAAATCATCTTTTGTAAAGGTCACTAATAACCTCTTTCCTTCCACAAACAATAGTCACATCTCAGTCTATATCTTACTCATCAGTAGAATTTGACAAAGTTATTACTCCCTTGATCCTTCACTTGTTATCTGGGATGCCACTTTGTCTTTTTTTTTTTAAATCCTCACCCAAGGATATGTTTATTGGAAAACAGAGAAACATTGATGTTACAGAAAAACATCAGTCAGTTGCCTCCCATACATCCTGTCACTGGGGATCAAACCGACAACCTAAGTATATACCCTGACTGGGGATCAAACTTGCAGACTTTCAGTATATGGGATGATGCTCCAATCAACTGAGCCACCTGGCCAAGGTAATGCCACTTTGTCTTGATTCCCATCCCACTTTCCTGACTGCTCCTCTCACTTTCCTTTGCTGCTTCTTCCTCATCTCCCTGGTCATTCATGCTGGATTGTCCCAAGGCTTTGTCTCTCGGCCCCCTCTCTGTACCCTTACTTTAGAATCCAGAATATTCCCTGTCTCCTAAAATTCCACATGTCTGTTAACATTTCTCCACTTATATTTCCATCATCTACCTCTTTCCTGAAGTATAGACTCATTTCTAGATATCTCTCCTTGAATACTACTAGACATCCCTAATTTAATACATTCAAAATGAACTCTTGGTTTTTCTCTTCCAAACTATTCTTCCTATTTGCCATCCCATCTTAGTAAATAGCAACTCCATTCTGCCAGCTATTTAGGTGCCATGATAGTTGATTTTGTTCTTCTATATTGCATATCCAATTTATTGGCTAATCCTGACAGCTGTACCTTTGAAATTTATCCAGAAAATTGCTAACACTCTGTTCTCAGCTACCACCACCTCTCACCCAAATCACTGTAGTGGCCTACTTACTGTTCTTTCTGTTTCCATCATTGCCCAACCCTTTCCTATGCTTCCTTCACACCCGCCCACACACAGCAGTGCACAACCCCACACAGAAGCCAGGCCATGTCACTCCTTGTTGGAAACTCCTGATAGGATCCCACATGTTCAGGACAAAAGTCAGATCCCTCCAGTGACCTCTAAGGCCTTACAGCCCCTTCGCCTCACCCCCTAGAGCTCTCACACGTGTGCACTGGCTGTAGCACACCGTTCTCCTTTCTCTTCTCAAACATTCCCAGCATGTGTCCTCATTTTCTGGAATGGTCTACTTCCTTATTTTCTCCTTTTCCAGGGTGTTCTACTCCCAGGAGGCTTATAGTTTACATCCTTATTTCCCTCTCCATGTAAGGGCCACTTCCTCAAAGAAGGCTACTCTGATCACCACATCTAAAATAGAAATCTCCCTCCACTTCTCTCCCCTATTTTATTCTGGACCACTCTTGTTTTTTCTTCATAGCATTTATTATCAACTAAAACTATATGTTTATTTTTTCTTAATTTTTAAAGTTTTTATTTATTTATTTTTAGAGAGAAGGGAAGGGAGGAAAAAAGGGAGGGAGAGAATCATTAATGTGAGAGAGTAACATTGGTCAGTTGCCTCTCATTCAGGCCCCAACCAGGGATTGAACTTCCAACCAGGCACATGGCCTGACTGGGAACCAAACCAGGGATCTTTCCCTTTGTCGGATGACACCCAACCAACTGAACCACACCAGTCAGGGCTATTTTTTAAATTTATTGATTGTTTCCCCCACTGTGATAAACTCCACTGGGTTCTTTTGTTCATTGCTGTATCCACAACCCCAAGAACAGTGCCTGGCAAATAAATTCTCAATAAATAAATACCATTTGAATTATAACTGATTTCTTTAATTTTTTTATTTTAAAGTGTATTTTATTGATTATGCTATTACAGTTATCCTATTTTTTCTTCCCTTTATTCTGCTCTGCCCTGCACCACCCCCTCCCACTAGCATTCCCCCCCTCAACCTTAGTTCACAGCCATTGGTGGTGCATATAAGTTCTTTGGCTTTTCCATTTCCTATACTATTCTTAATCTCCCCTTCTCTATTTTGTACCTACTATTTATGCTTCTTATTCCCTCCCATTCTCCCCATCCCTCTCCCCCTCCCCACTGAAAACCCTCCATGTGATCTCCATTTCTGTGATTCTGTTTCTGTTCCAGTTGCTTTGCTTAGTTTTTGTTTGTTTGGGGTTTTTTTTAGGTTCAGTTATTGATAGTTGTGAGTTTGTTATCATTTTACTGTTCATATTTTTGAACTTCTTTTTCTTAGTTAAGTCCCTTTAACATTTCAGATAATAAGAGCTTGGTGATGAAGAATTCCTTTAAGTTTACCTTATCTGGGAAACACTTTATCTGCTCTTCCATTCTAAATGATAGCTTTGCTGGATAGAGTAATCTTGGATGTAGGTCAATGCCTTTCAGAACTTTGAATACTTTTTTTCCAGCCCTTTCTTGCATGTAAGGTTTCTTTTGAGAAATCAGCTGATAGTATTATGGGAACTCCTTTGGAGGTAACTGTCTCCTTTTCTCTTGCTGCTTTGAAGATTCTCTCCTTCTCTTTAATCTTGGATAATGTAATTATGATGTGCCTTGGTGTGTGCTTCCTTGAGTCCAAGTTTTTGGGTACTCTCTGAGCTTCCTAGACTTCACCCAAGTCTATTTCCTTTGCCAGCTTAGGCAAGTTCTCCTTAATTATTTTTTCAAATAAGTTTTCAATTTCTTGCTCCACCTCTTCTCCTTCTGGCACCCCTATAATTCAGATGTTGAAATGTTTAAAGTTGTCCCATAGGTTCCTAAGCCTCCCCTAATTTTTTAAAATTCTTGTTTTTTCATTCTGTTCTGGTCAAATGTTTATTTCTTCCTTCTGCTTCAAATCATTGATTTGAGTCAGTTTCCTTCCCTTTTCTGTTGGTTCTTGTATATTTTCCTTTATTAGTTTGTATAGCCCTTTCCCTCTGTTTTTGTACCATTCTCAACCATTTCTGTGAGCATCCTGATTACCAATGTTTTGAACTCTGCATCTGATAGGTTGACTATCTCCTCATCACTTAACTCTTTTTCTGGAGCCTTGATCTGTTCTTTCATTTGGGCCATATTTCTTTGTCTTGGCACAGCTGTTACATTGTAGGGGCAGAGTCTTAGGTATTCTCCAGGGTGGGGCAACCCATGTGGCTGCATTCTGGCACTGTATGTGGGGCAGGGTCCAAGAGGGAGCAATGCCACTTGTTCAGCTCTGGTGAGGCTTTCAATCACTTCCCCCACTACCCACAAGCAAATTGGGCCTTTCTCGTGCTGGTTCCCAGGTGTGTGGGATTGTGTATGTCCTAGGATGTAATGGGTCACTCCAAGGACTCTCCTGTGAAGCTGGGGGTTTCTCCCACTGCTGCAACCTGCACAGATTTTTACAGCCAGGGGTTTTGAGGCTTTATTTCCCCATGCTGGAACCTTGGGTTGTGTGGTCTGTCTTGCTCCCCAGTTGTTCTTCTGGATTATCCCCATGCAACTATGGGACTGTCAGCTGCTGCCTCACCTACCCAGCCCTCCAGCCACTGCCTTGCCACACATCTTCTCTGTCCAGCTGCCCATCTCTGCCCCTACTACCAATCTGGATGAATATTTCTTTAACTCCTTGGTTGTTAGACTTTCAAACAGTTTGATTTTATGGCAGTTATTGTTGCTTTTTGTTTTTAAATTTGTTGTTGTCCTTCTTTTGGTTGTGCAAGGAGACAAGGTGTATCTACCTACATCTCCATCTTGGCTAAGTCCTGATTTCTTTAATTTTTATTAAACTTCTTTATCACTCTATGTTCCAAATTTGATCACTTACTCTCCGTATTTTTAACTAAAGTACATGAACAGTTTCTCCCAAACCCTGTGTGCATAGCTCTCACTAGGTACAGCACTATTTTTCATTGAATATAAGACAATATCAAGTTTAAGATACGTGATTATTTTACATGCCACTAAGAAAAAAAGGCTCCTGTTTAAAGGTTGACATACAATTTTTTGGAAAAAATCTTTATTTATAAATTATTAAAATATGAATGGTAAATATATCTTAGAATTAATAAAATATAATATTAAGCATCTTACATGTGGCAGACATTGGCCCTCTAGTCCCTGTGTCAAAGGGTACAGAGACTGGTGGGGGGAGAGACAGATATATGTGTGTGTGTGTATCTCCTAATAAAGTGAGCCATGGTGAGTGGTATCAAAGAAAGGAGAGGGGTGGCCACAGACATTACTTGAATGTGAGTGCTTGGTATATTGGAGGGTAGCGTGATAGATGATTTTATCTAAATGAGTCTCTCTTACTTTGTGATTTAATTTATTTTTTAAACCTCATTTTGTGACTGCAGAAAAAGTATCTATTTCTTAAGGGATAAATACAAGTGATAAAAATAGCAGAGAACACAAAGACCAAAACAAATAATTTTCAAATTAATCCAACCAATTTCTTTTTAAACAAGTAAACAAAGTCTGGTGTTATCTTTTGAAAAAGAACCAATTTAGTTTGTTTTCATTTCAAGAGCACTTCAGCTTTCCCAAAAGAATATTTCTGGTGAATAAAATGGAAGTCCAAGAAGAAAAACTGCAAGGTCGGTTATTGGAGCATTTGATTTATTACTGAGAGGCAATTGACTTCATACTCTTCATGTCTGCAAGTCATGGCATCATTGTTAGAGTTTCTCTGGAAATTACTTGTATACAGATACTGAATCACCTTACCTGGCAGCTGTTTGCAAAAAAACCAGGGCTTAAGTAAGCGTGCAATATTAGATTAGCAATAGTGTTTTACAAGGACATTATTACTGGGAACAAACAAAGACATTGAAGGACAAGGAACAATTCCATCCCAAGCTATGCACTGGATTCCTATCTAGTGTTTTCAGAGTCTACAGAAAGAATAGAATGTCTTTTGTCACAAGGCAGGTCATTTGCTTTAGTGATTTGTTAAGCTGTCACTTCACACTTCATATTATTTAGGTTCATCTTCTATTCCTGAAAGCTCTATACAACGTACATTGCAAACCTGGGAGAAAGAAAACAGAAAATCTTTAAAGTTAAGAAGGATCTGTGAACTTCCCTCCTGTCCTACTTCATGAATTCTTTGTTGAGCTCATTAACTACTAAGCTTTCATTGGACAGATCCAGTATACTATGCAATGGGAGGGAAAAGATTTTCAAAGTGTAAACAAGTGGAATATGAGATTCTTCGTAAGAACTAGCTTAAGCTGCCCGGGAAGGGCCATCTGAGATCAGGATGGAAGCTAAAACTACCTAGAGAAAGAAGAGGGAGAAAGAGTTGAAATTTGACAGGTTATGAGAGAGAAGTTTGAGCAGTTTCCATGAGAAATGGATCATGGGAGAGGGGAAGACTCTAAAGGAAAAGAAGTCTAGCTGTGTTGTATATGCTGCACTCTCACTTGTGTGCTGCTTCTGTCTCTAGAAACATCAGTTAAACCCCTAGTCCTTTTGACGCTTTTTAGAATTAAGTTTGTAATTTTTTCTTTTTGATGAAATGGTACATTGAAATTGACCATAGGGAGGATGCGAGGCACTGCGTAACACTAGATTTACTTGAGTCACATGTAAGACTCAGTAGAAGAGTAGGCTCATCCTGGCATAAATGCAAAGTATGGGAAATGGGCTTGGTTTGTCCAATGCCTCTTCCTCATTCTGTCTCAGCATGTTCACCCAGGTGCCATTGGCCCCTGAGCTGCCTGCTTGGATTGGCCCAGTCATGGCAATAAGATATATTTTATTTGTGACAATTAAATGCCAAAGTACTATTTATTCTGTGAATTAGATGAAAAAACATAAAATTATTAGTAAAATTAATTGATTTCCTATTGAAGCATCTAATGACAGTGGTGTCATTTAACTATTTGCTTTTCTGTTAATAGCACTGGAGCCAACATATTAACATTAATACTTCATTTCTCACATGTGCACAAAAATTTGGATATATAAGTAAAGCAACTATTTGATCTAAGCAAAACGTCAGGCTTTACGAAGTTTTGTATAAACTTATCATTTGTAGCCTCACATGTTAAATCATCATCTTTGGATACAACATTCTAAAATAATGCTAATTTTTAGGTAGAGACTGATGTTTCTTTATCATATTTGCATCTTTTAGTTTTTAAATAGTGATATTATCATGGAGTTAAAAGTTAACAAGTATTTTTTGTAAGTTATGTATTTATCATAATCATGGATTTTACAAAAGCTTATTGCTTCTTAAATCATTTATTACAAAAGAGAAAAGCATAATAAAAAATTAAATAAGTATCATAGAACTGCTTGGGCTCTATTTTCTACACATATTTCATTCTTGCGTATTTCTGCCCACAGTAGAGATCCTGGAGCTTTGTGCATGTCAGAGACCTCAGTGTAGAATAAGATAGAATCAGCTGGCACATCAAGTGGCCTGTAGGGTTAACAGCATGAAATATTTCTCCCTTCACCACTACAGAACAGAATGAGTTGGGTGTGTCCAAGTATTTGTATGTAAGCATACTCCAATTTACCTGTGAGAGCTGTGCCTGCTATTCTTTAAGGCAGTGATTTTCAACCAGTGTGCCATGGCACACTGGTGTGCTGCAAGAATTTTTAAAATATGCAATACCTGACTATTTAGTCAGGGGCACTGACTTCTTTTCCCTTAGATTGTCAGATAAAAAAATGACAACAGCCAACACAATAGTAGCCATCTGGTTTGAATGCTCTGTCTTGAACTATAAATGTGTAGGTCATATAATAGAGTTGCATCTTATTGGTTACATTGCATAATGTTGCATCTGATTGGTTAATTCTTGGTACCAGAAATCCTTATATACAAATCTAAGTGACTGATTTTTTAAAAAGTCACTTTGGAGCAAAAAGAGTAGGTAATTACTATTATTATTATTTTTTAAATGAATGAAAATTATACCTATTTTTTGTCAGATTGTCAAAAACATAATATATTTTTGGTGTGCTATAGAATTTTAGTAATTTTTTTATTTGTGCCATGAGATATAAAAGGTTGAAAATTGTTACTTTAAAGTAAGATGTGGGAGATTGTTATGATAATGATCTCCAGTAGAGTATGCCTTTCTGTGTAAATATTCTTCTGCAATGGAATATTGGCACTCTTCCATCAAAAGGTAGAATCTATTTTCCAGCCTCTTTAATATGGGTTGACCTGATGTCTTATCTTGACCAACAGAATGTAGCAGAAGTAATGTTGAGTAAGTTCTAGAGCCTACATCTTTACGGGCAGCCTTGCAACTTCCATTTGGAACCCTGATACCATCATGCTGTGAAGGAGTCCAGCTCCCAGGCCACATGGAGCAATACCAAAGCCTGCCAGTGGACAGCCAGAACCGAGGCCCCAGACATAGGGCTGAAGCCACCTTGGACTTCTTAAGCTTGCCCAGTCCCCAACTAAATGTAGCAAGTGAGTAAACCCAGGTGAGAATAGCTGAAGAACTACCCGGTCAATCCAGAGGATTGTGGGAAACAGTAAACCACTAAAATTATTTTAAGCCACTAAATTTGGAGTGGTTTAATATGTAGCAATAGATAATTGGTACAAAAGGGGTTAATTATATCTGGAAAATGTCAGCCAAGGAGAGATGAATTATCACTGCTCATTTTTCAGATTTAACCACATGTTAAGTGTGAACTATATTTACTACATGTGTGCTTTTCATGCTGCTAGGTGAGACCTTCTCCGAAGCTGGAAACACAAAATGGAGGTCTATCAAATACCTTGGCTTATTTTCATGCAACTATTAACAATAATACAGCATTAAACAGTTTTTGAAATGTATTCTTAATACTAAATCAAATGAGATGACAAGATACCAGGCCCAACCCATGACTGTTCCAAGAAAATGAGACATCTGGCCACATCAGCCATAGTCCAGAAAGAATTTCTGGTCATCAAAGAATTCATGTTTATTAATTCTATGCAAATTTCAAATGGGAAGGCCTTGACAGTGTTAAAAATTCATTGATACCATTCTGGACACACAGAAAATTGTTTTTCTCTTTCTTGACACACTAACAGTTCAAATATAGCTCTGTGAATTTTTACCTACATGGTGAAAAAGATATCAATTCTCTTAATAATGAAAATGTTTAGATTTTGTCTTTCATGAGATTAATGGTTCTGAAAACCTAAGGCGACATCCTGTCCCCGTGACCCCCTCAGAGCACTGGCACCCCTGGGAGTGCCCCGGCCCCCACTCCGAGGGCTGCCCAAGGCAGTGGGATGCATGCCTTATCACGTTTTTGAAATCTGACTTTCCTTCTGCACTCTATCCTTGTCCTAGAGTGTTGTACCAAAATGGAAAGTTAAATGCCTAAATTGATTTTGAAGGGTAGAAGGAAAAGAGTAATATCCTAAGGCTGTTTATAATTCCATTTTCTCTAAGTATGTGATTTTTGTATCTGTGCAGTAGCTGACAATCAAAAAGACTGAGGGGTTTTGAAATTGCTTCTGCCTAGAAACAAGTGTTAAGAAGTCAGTTTTTTACAGCAGGCTGGCTAAGTGCACAAACGCATGGTGCCCCCTCCCCCACCCCCCCCACACAAACACCTTCTTCAAATGGGTGTTTGCAGGGTAGTTTCACTTGGTGCTGCCACCAGTCTTCGGAACCGTTGTAACTGTCCGTATGATACGTGTCCTAAGTGTGGTATGTCTGCCAAATGTAAGTTATCACGAAGGCTAAGGGCAGCACTCCACATGAACCAGGGCTGTGCAGGCTCCTGCCCACCCTGCCAGGGCAAAGAAAGCAGGCACCCCAGCTTAACCAATGACCCTCACCTACTCGTGGGCTTCTGTTTTTTTCCTCCATAGCATTGCTTTTTAAACTTTTACTTTCCTGATTCTTTTTAGGAATTGAGTAATGTGAAAGTTTCTTATTAATAATTTGTTGAGTATCATTTATCATGTAGGACTGCGAGGAAATTTCTATGTGGCATAACTCCTGGCATTTGCAGTTTGAGCTTCTTATACTGTTGTAAATCTAAGTATTCTTTAAACACACACACTCACACACTCTCACATGCACACAGGAGAAAAATTCCTAGATGTTAAAAGCTAATGATACTATTGTTGAAATTCAAAATCTTTTATGTTTTGAAACCCTTAATGTGACCAACTGAAATTCTCATACAGATTATGAAATTTAATTTAAATGGGCAAAGGGGGTGGGGTAAAGACAATAAAAGCAGGGCCTGAGGTTAAAAACCCATGACTAGATCAAGTAGTTAAATTGTAAGGAGACCTGTTAAACAAAAATCCATGGGGTGGCAGGGGTGGGAGGGACAAGAGAATGAGATCTTTAAGCCTAAAAGAGGAACTGGTGTGGTCACAGAGGTAATAACCCAGAATGGGACGGTCACTACTGGTTGCAGAATCAAGAGCAGCTTAAACCTTGCTCAAGGGAAGGTTAGAAAATTCTTTTTTTTTTTCTAAGAGAAACAAGTTCTTTCCAATAGATTAGAGATATTACAAGCCACAGTCTATTAAACAGATTGTCCCTTGGCTCGCATTCAGCTCTGGCACCAATTGTCTTTGTATATCTGAACGAAGATGCAATCCCCAGTGTGGTTCTGTTCTCAGAATGTGGAGTCTGTGTTGCTCAGTTCACAGTAATAGTCCTCCTGACCATACATCATGAAACAATGTCCCAATGGCCTACATGCTATAGCCATAAGTTTGTGAGCATTGGGCTGTTTGAAACAGTAGGTCAGGTTTCATGGTGTATTGGCTCCCTTAGTTACAATGGCAATAACAGTGATTTATTAGGGCTTTACATCTCATTTGTTTAGGCCACTATCTCATCTATTCCCCCAAACTATCCTCTGAAATATTATTGCTGGCACTTTATATACACAGACATCAGGCTTAAATTGGAAATGCTTGCTGTTATATTTGATACTAATAGTGTTGATGATTGCCTGCCTACCCACGTCCCTCTAAAGGAAAACTGACCCTTCCACTGTCCCTGTTGTATTGGTGACCGTGTCCTGTGATGGGAGATCCATTCTCTACCTTCATCATAACCCCCTCAGCCTGGCCACACACAACTGCATGGTTCAAACATAATTAACTGACCAAGGGACCTCTGTGAGTAGGCCTGCCAGCAACCAGTGACACAACCTGGAATGAAATGCTTGTCTCAGCCAATCAGACTGTTACTCTTAGCAATCAGAGACAGGAAGCAGAGAGAAAGAGTCGGTCGCAGGTGTAGCAGAAGCTGAAAAGTCACTATCAGGGCCAACTTCATGAGGTGTGGTCTGTGGAGTCAACCAGGACCCCAAACGTAGAAAGGCCCTACACTTGGTTTTGTGCTCTGCTGTTGCTGTCTTGGAATTCTTAATAATTTTGAACAAGGGACCCTGTATATTTCTTTTGCATTGGGCCCCACAAGTTACATGGCCAGCCTTCATCATAATGTATTAATTGCAGCAGTAATTCTGAACTGGAGAAATGGGCTCTAGAGAAATACCAGAATCTCTCAGAGGTGGAGATGTGGGGTAGAGGAGGCAAGTGAAAAATTTGAGAAGACATAATCAATCTTATAATTTTCTCAGCTCCAGTAAATAAAACACAACCACACCCTTTTGGCAGCTAAGTTACAAAGAAAATACAGAATTTTCTAACTGGAGTTTCTCTTCCCCTAATTCTGAAAGACATGCTAGAATTTCTGGGGAAGTGTGAATCAGATGTTTACGAAAAGTTGGCATTAGTTTAAAGGGTCAGAACGTACTGGGGTAATGAGAACCGGGCAGCCAGGATGAGTCCAGTGAGAGTGAATGTTACAGGAAGTTGGCCTGAGGGACAGAGAAAGCTGGAATGAGAGTATTAAACTGAATGCAGGCCTTTCCTGGTATTCTGTCCAATCAGGGCATCCTGCCCGTCCTCAGCTGAGATCTTCCCTTGCCCATCTGCTGCTCATTTATACAGAAGAGCAAAACCAGAGTGCTTGGTGTTTAAAAAGAATGTGGGCCTCATTTCTGTCTCATATATAGACAATTAGCAGGAGTTTATTAGTTTTAAAAATCAAATAATTTTTGTTAGCACCCAATCAATGCAATTATCAAGTTAGTATCTCAGCTCTCTCTTTTTTGCCTGCAGGTCCAGAAATCCTTTAAAATCCAAAACACAATCTCCTCTCTGCAGCTCTAGGAACAGTTTTGCATGACTTGAGAAGAAAACTTTCTTTTGCCAAAGGGTTGCGAATCCTTCTAGACCCTGTTAGTGGCACCTTTAATGTTAAGTGGAATTCTTAGGATGTCGGAGAAACAGCTCTTTACCTCCGAGTACAAAAATAGTCTCAAAATTCAAAAGAAACAATCATTAGTACTTTCAGACATTGCAAGAAATCTGTTAATGAGATCATTGAGAATTGTCTGAAAATGTGTTTTATTTTTTTTTAATTTCAAAATATGTGGTGCATTTTATGCTTGATTTGGATTCCAAGTCTTTGTGGGAGCAGAATACAACCATGTTGCAATTCATTTGGGAACCAGCATAGAATGAAAGTTTAAATACTGTGTCAGCAATTTCCAGGGGGTTTGTTGTTGTTTATTTCAATTCTAAACATCCCTCTTTGTCTCTTTTACCACTAGAAAATTTCTGTACAGAAAATATGTATTTTTTCAATTGAAGTGACTTAAAATGTTATTTTGAGAAACTTCTCAGAATTTCATTACACCTCTTGAAATAGCTAGACCCCTGGGGTGCTGCAAATCCAAATAATGAAAGCATTAAAAATAGCAGGGAAAAGTCACTTGAAGCAACTAGGATGAAATTTTACTTTTCTTTGAAATATATGTGTACACACATACACACACACACACAAATCATCTTCAAATACTCCCCTGCTTACCCCCATCCAAAATGTTTGTCTTTCCAGAATTTTGAAACACTTTAATGATATTCTCATTATATAGTACTGCTAATGATTTCTAGCCTTAGGTGTTCTTTTTTTCTTTTAAATTTGACTCTATTAATCCTCAAATCCCAGGAAATAACTATAACAAGAGTGTCTGAAATTGTACAATATGAAGAACCAAGGCTAAGAAAGAGAAGTTTGCTTTTTCCTCTGCCCATTTAGAAACTACAGCATTTTAACTCTCAAAGAAAAAAAAATCCAACCCAGCTTTTTAAGAAAGAAGCGAGGGAAAGCTGGGGCACAATGGTTAAAGTGGTTAAACTAACTGATATTTGCCAGAGATCTGATTTTCTAAGAATTATTTTGCTGTTTTAAGATCTTGCTCTAGGGGAATTGGGAGCTATTTCTCACGAAGGAAAGTTAAGACAATTATTGAAACTTAGAGTCTTAGCATTGAAATGAAAGTCAGAAATAATCTGCACCAATGGTTCTCAAAATGTGGTTCCTGAACCAATAGCATCAGTACCACATAAGAACTTGTTAGGAGTGCAGATTCCGAGGATCTTCTATCGACCTTCAGAATCAGAAACTTTGGGAGTAGGACCCAACAATCTGTGATTTGCCGATCCTCCATGCTAAAGTTTGGGAACCACTGATCGAGACTATCTTTCCAACCACTGAAAATTCTCTACCGTGGCTGTTCTGACAGAAGGTCATTCGTACCAGTGGCAACTTGTATCACGTGTCCCCATCAGAGCCTGACATCCAGGGTGGGGCAAAAATAGTTTACAGTTGTGAGTACGTGAAACACAGAGTTCAGTCTTGTGTCATTATCTATTAATTATTGTCTTATTTTCCATACAAACAACGGTGAACCTATTTTTGCCCCACCCTGTATAGCAGACATTTAATATTTTGTAATGATAATAATTACAATTAAATATAAATATAATAAACAACTCCATTATCGTTATCATCTACCCACTGCCTGCATAGTATCTCCTTTGTCAGTCTGCTTATTATCAACACAACATTCTTTTAGGATGCATCTAATTACTAGAAAGTTCTTTCATGGTTAATGAAAATTTTACTTTTTTTTAACAGTTTTTCCTTGACTCTGATTGTTTTATTTATTTTTTTTAATTTTTCTAAGTTTTTTTTTTAAGATTTTATTTATTTATTTTTAGAGAGGGAAGGGAGAGAGAGAGAGAAACATCAATGTGCGGTTGCTGGGGGATATGGTCTGCAACCTAGGCATGTGCCCTGACTGGGAATCGAACCTGCGATGCCTGGTTCGCAGCCCGCGCTCAATCCACTGAGCTATGCCAGCCAGGGCTTTTTTTTTTTTTTAATTTTTCTAAAACTCTGATTGTTTTTATCAGAAAGAGGTATCAGATCTTTTAGTCCTTTACTATGACTTTTCAAATAGTCAGACAGAAGCATGTATTTTGAAAGGATGGAACTACAAAGACCTCTGTTTTAAGCCCTTTCATTTTATATAAGAAACATCTGAGGCCCCAAATAGCTAACCATTGACAGCCACTCATGTTATCACTGTCCTTTCTTCTCCAGACTAAAAGTCCAAGCTTCTGCAACCTTTTTCTATTGACTGACATCCAGGATGTTCACTCTTTCCTCACTGCTTTCTGAACATTCCACTGTTTGTCAGCAACTCTCTTCATATGTGGTATCTACAATCTCACACAAAATTTAAGATATGGTTTGACCATCGAAGGGTACATTGGAGATGTTTCTTTCCATAATTAGGTACTTTTTCTTCTTTTAATGCTACTGAAAGACTGTATTTTTTTTCAGTTTTATCGAGGCCTGATTGACCAACAAAAATGATACAAACAGTGTGCTGATAAGAAGGCCGATATCCCATTCACTGCATAGATATCACTCACATTCACTATGATTGGTCTTCCAGATGCCGAGCCATTTAGCAGGGCAAATATGCGTCTCCTTCTACTGTCAGATTAAGTCCATCACAAAAGTCTCTGTCCATTGTTTCATTGAAATAAAGATATGCTATATTTTTTAGCATTTTTGGATAAATACATCAGTAAACTTACCCAAAATGATAATGGAAAGAATTTTGAACAACTCACTGTGTTTAGTGGACCCATCTTAACTATAGTTCCCCACAGGTTGATGTCAAACCTACTGGTTGTAATTTCTGGGATTTGAGCACTTTTAGCTTTTTGAAAAGGGAGGACATTTACCCATTTCTAGACTTGTGCAGACATGTCCCTGTACCCCACAACTTCTCACTGTGGCTGACAGGGGCTCTGCAGTGGTAACCTAAGCTGCATAATCTGTTGAAATATCCTTTTTCTGCATCTGAAGAATTGACTTCATTCAAACAACTTATGTTAAGGTCTTTTACTGTCCTCTCTCTTGTCTTGAATTGCAATTTTCTCTTAATGCATTTTGCCATTTCTAATTTAGAAAACTATTGCATTTTATGGTAAGTAGTCGGAAAATAACCTTAGCAATTCTCTGTTATCTGTAAGCCTTACTCTAGCTTAGGCAAAACATAAGCAAAATGGTATTGCTTAGTGGTTAGGAGCTCAGGCCTAAGATCATACAAAACAAGCTTTATTGTGAACCAAATGAGAAATAGGACCAGAAAAAATATGAGGCCTCTGGGAAATAAAAATATCATCTCCACGATTGATGGAGCTGATATTAAAGAATTTGCCATAATTGAAAGCTAGTGAGCTGAAGCTGCGCCCCAGGGTTTGGCAGAACTTCCCAGTCAGTCGCAGGCAGCTCTGAACTACTGTAGACCTTCTCCAAGGGGGCAAGGCCTTCACCTCTCAGATACCTCAAAGTTGAAAGCATCTGAGAGCATCACTTACAGAGGCAGCAAGCTCCAGAGACACACGGAGGAAGAGGCGGGTTAGCCTAGTTCCTCCTTCCAGAGTGGCCGACCAGGTGTTCGTTTCTCCACCATCAGTGGAAGGGCCAGAGAGAGAGAGAGAGGGAGGGACGGGGAGAGAGAGGGAGGCCAGGTTTAAAAAATGTTCTTCCACGTGGAATAGTACAGAAGTAAAACATAAGTGACACTAGGGATAATAAGAAATTTCTGTTCACCTGTTCAAAGGGCTATGTGATATTGCAGACACTACTTTACCTGTTTTCACCTTACTTTTCTCCTCTATTAAATGGAAAGCATGACAATATATACTACATGGTTTGTACTGTTTGCCATATATTAAGTGATTTAGGCAACATTGTACTGTCCTCAATGCTTTTCGTTGTCCTCAGGCCTCTGCTCACTGAGGTCTTTGACTTCTCTGACATTATTCCTTAACGGTTCATGCTATTATTTGAGCTTGCCTTTGTTTTTTCTTGCTTTCCTCTTTCTTCAACGCATGTTTTTTTAAAACCCAAGGTGATCAGAGAACTCCCTATACAGCTATAGCAGTTCCTCCTTATGTCCACCCCTGCCCGTCTCTTATTTGAATTTTTTGAATGTATAGTCAGAATTTTGTTACTCAGGATCTCCGATCTTTAGGAGTCATTTTTTCTTTGTGTCTCTGGCTGCTAGCACATACTTATTCTTCCTGGAAATTTTTGAAGTCAGCTCTCAAGTCAGCCTGAAATGTATGCCCGGAAATGTCCAGTACTGCATTCCTGTCTTTTGTGAACTCTGAGATGACATGATCACTTTCCCTGCTTCTGCGACTCCTGTGTTGTCATCAAGTCCTCCTTTGTTGGTCAGAATTAAGTCCTGAGAGGCACTCTGTGGCTTTTCTTACTTTATGAAATTTTGCTTGAGGGCCTAGAATTTCAATGAATAATTCTGGATGAAAGTAATTTATATGGCCTTGAGCTGTTTAAATGTCAAACATTTACTTATTCTTTAGATTTTTATCATGTTTCTTCTCTTTATCCTGCCTGCCATCACAGTTCCTTTAAAAATGGTACACATGTTTCACAATTCATTTCCATGATCATTCATTACTTTCATGCCTATTTTTCAAATAAATAAATAAATACCTAATATATAAGAATATCTGAATTTTTGGTACATAGGCTTATTTCCTGCCCCAAGAGTATAACTTTTTTAAACTTAAAAATCTCTTCATGTTCATTTGGGGGGAGGGTCCTAAAGAGTTTATTAGGCAAGACCCAAAATCTAAAAACCATTGAGGACATGATTGACAGCCCTAACCAACAGAAAACAGAACAAAATAAAAACTCAAACCACTTCTGATTAGTGGAAGACACTGTAAACAAGCCAAAGATCAGGAGAAAATACTTGCCACACATATAACAGAAAGTGTTATAGTCATCATATTTAAAGAGTTCACACAAATCAATGAGAAAAAGCAACTATTAGAAGGTGGGGGCAAATTCAAGTCCCACACACAAAAAAAACAACTTATGATCAATAAATACCAAAAAAATGATCCATCTCCCTAATAATTAGGGGAATTTAAATGAAAATGTTTTCCATATTTCACTGGTTTGATTGGCAGAAGTTAAGATAGAGGTCATATCTGGGGTTGGTGACACAGGGAAGTGTGTACTCATATCCTGTGGAGCACATTAGTGCAGCTGTTTTAATGGCATTTTGACAATGGCCATTAAATTTGACAGGATCAAGAGAAATTAAAAATGTGCATATTTGACTTGGCAACTACATTTGTGGATCACAACTTACATGAATACGTACTTGCATGTGGGCACAAGATGGATAAAAAGTGAACTTACTTTGCATTAATACACAATGAGAATTGGATCCTAAACAATTTTCATTACATATGTAGCTTATTAAACATTATAGGTTATTGCAGAACATAAGTTAGATGTATAAATACATAGAAAATTCTCCAATATATTTCAATAAAATTCTTATTTATCTCAAAAGCAATGAGAAAACCATATATACACAAAGAATCTGGTAGTTAGTAGACACTTAATAAGTATTTGTTAAATGAGATACATGTAAATTCATAGAAAAAAGTTCCATGAGGACATGCAGCACAGTGCTCACTGCAGCCACGTGTAGGAAAGGGAATGGTATTTGGGAGAGAAGTGAAGGGTGACGTACACATCATGCCACATGCTCTTCTCTGTCATTTGCATTTTGACTTTGTGATAGCTTTAAAGATGTGCCTTTCCAAAAGGAGGTGATTCCACTGACATCTACATAGTAA
Organism: Tonatia bakeri; assembly: GCA_004024845.1. NCBI lineage: Eukaryota > Metazoa > Chordata > Mammalia > Chiroptera > Phyllostomidae > Tonatia > Tonatia bakeri. The sequence goes on from PVIA01003731.1 coordinate 17,613, forward strand.
AGATGGCTGCTTAGAGGTGGCAATAGAAAATTGTCTTTTTGATGGCTTTTTAGTATGATGGTACCAACAGTTTCTGAGCAAATTATTCCCATACTATTGGTTAGGAATTATCCTAAAGATAAAAAGATTGGAGTTAAGAATGCTGGTTCCTGCTAAATTTCAGAAAGGTGATTGTCTCCACATTTTCATGTCTTCAATGCCCTGCAGTCTGGCTTTGGCTCCCAGCATTCTATAAAATTGTTTTGCTCAGATTACCAACAGCTTCCTGGCTACTGAATTAAATGGGGACTTGTTAGTTTTTATATCATTAGGCCTTCGAAGCACTATTGTCTGACACTTTGTCCTTTTTTTAATGATTTTATTCATTCATTCATTCATTCATTCATTCACAGAGAGAAGGGAAGATAGATAGAGAAAGAGAGGGAGAGAAACATGGATGTGAGAGAGAAACATCAATAAGTTGCCTATCTTAAGCAGCCCATGGGGATCAAACCTGCAACCCAGGCATGTGCCCTGACTGGGAATTGAACTGGCAACCTTTTGCTTTGCGGGACAGCAGCCAACCACCTGAGCCACACCAGTCAGAGCAACACTTTTTCCTTTCCAAAATGTTTTGCCAACTGCCATGAAACCATACACTTCTGCCTTTATTAATTTTCACTTTTTCTGTCTCTTTGCTTCCTGCTCCTTAGATGTTAATTTTCTTTAGAATTTGTCTTTGGACTTCTTTTGTTAATTTGGTGTCTGGTAAAATCCAGCGTGCTCACTGATGACGTCTTTTCACTTTAGTTTCACTTGGCAGAAGGGACAAGGGAGTTTTCTCAAGACTCTTATAAGAGCGCCAGCCCCATTCATGAAGGTTCTACCCTCATGATCTAATCACCTCCCACAAAGTACTATGCAACTCTGTGTCTATATAAAAAAGAAAAGGGAGAGCTCTATGAACTAATATGGAGTGATTCTAGAATATATTGCTAAGTAAAAGAATCAAAGTATAAAATGCTATAGAATGCCACTGAATATGGCTACATTTTCTGTAAGAAAGATACAGAGTTGTACAAAGGATTGAGAATAGGATAGAAGGAATGGGGAAAAGGATGATTTATTGAAAAGACTTTTTTTATGCAGATCTAACATTTAGAACCATATTAGTATTTTACATAATAAAAAAAAACAGGGATGAGAATGACTCAAAATAGAATGGAAAACAAAACAAATGTTCTTACTGTGTTTCAGATGAGTATCATAACTAATTGAAGTGCAGGGGAGAGGTAGACAGAAACTAATCTAAGTAGATTTTGAACAGTTACCGTAAAACAACTTACCAAAAAAGACACAGGAATAAATAGAAAGTGTGAAGATTACTATATCAAATAATGAAACTGAGTCTATAATTTAAAGATTTGTGCAAAGAAATATCCAAACTCCCATCAGGGAGTTTCTCCAAATATTTAAGGTAGAAATAGCACCAATCTAAATCAAACTCTTCCAGTAAATTGAAAAAGTATGAACACTTCCTAACTTTTCCTATAAGGTCAGTATCACCTTGATAATAAAACCTGATAAAGATGTTATGAGAAATGAAAAACATAGATCAATGTTAAGTTTGTTCCAAGAATACAAAAATTATTTAACATACAAAATTCAATTGATGTAATTCACTATATTTACAGAATTAAAAAATAAAATAAAATTATTTTTAATAAATTTGTAAAAAGCATTCAGAGAAATTCAATATCCAGGCCCTGTTTTTTAAATAGAAGAGAATTACAACCTCTTCCAGCAGCAAAAGAACAGAGGAAACCCCTCTAATCTTATGAAGAATACTTACAAGAAAGTCCAAGCAAATATGGTACACAGTAGAAAAGTAATTAAAGCTTTCCCCCTAAGTTTTGGACCACCATTTCTATTTAATCTTGTTCTGAATGTCTTAGCCAATGAAATAAAGCAAGGTAAATAAAAGTTGTAAGTATTGAAAAAGAAGAAATAAAAATAATTATTTATAGACAACATGATTTTGCACATAAAATATCCAAAGGTTCTATAAAAAATCTAGTAGAATTGGTTTATGAACTTAGCAAGGTTGCTAACTAAAAGGTCAATGTACAAAAAATTTTATACATACACATATACATATATAAGAAAACTATACCATGTATTGTACAATAGCATCAATAAGTATCAAATGCCTAGAAATAGATATAAATGAATATATGTGAGACCTCTGCATAGAGCACTGCTAACGCTTTCCTAAGGGAAACTAGGAAGGCCTGAGTAGTGGAGAGCTGTGCAGTAAGTTCATGGATGGGGAGCATCGCTATTACGAAAATGCCGATTGTCTGTAACTTGACTTGTAGATTCAGTAAAATACCAATCAGAATCTTAGCAGAGTCTTTTTGTGGGGGGAATTGATATTTGATTCTGAAATTTATGAGGAAATGTAAAGGGCCAAGAAAAGCCAAGGTAATCTTAAAGAGGAACAAAGCTGAAGGATTTACACTCCCAGGTATCAAAACTTACTATAAAACTATATTAACTATGTGATATGATATTGGCACACTAACAAATGACCATTTGAAAGAGAAGTACACATGCTACTGTTATATTTATGAAAAATGTGACATTGAGGTACACTGATGAAAGCACAGGCATTCTGCTATAACTAATTAATTAATGGAAGCCCCTATCTCACACTATATGTAAAAACAGATGAATCATAAATATAAATATGAAAAGTAAAACAAAAGCTCTAAATAAAAACAAAAGAGAATAATTTCATGACTTTGGAGTAGTTGAAGATTTCCTAAACAGGGCACAAAAACAACTATACATAAAAACATTAATGAATTGGGCTATATTAAGACTGAGAACATCTGTTCATCAAAAGATACTATTGAGTGAAAATAGCAAGTAACAGAGTGGAGAAGATAATGTGTAATACATATATCTAACATGACATTTGCAATACATATATTTGACAGAGGACTCATCTTTACAATATATAAAGAATTGTAATAAATCAACAAGAAAAAAAACAGTAGAAAAGTAGGCAAACAACTGGAACATGGAGCAATTGAGTAGCTAGCCTAAAGGCACACAACTATTAACGAACAAATTCCATTCCAGGTCACTCTGTCATTCCAAAGTTCATACTTTTCTCCCTATGTAATATCCATTGTCATAGATAATTCTTGTCACATTTAATAAGAAAATTTGTTCTAGTCGATTATTGGATTTTAAATTTGTTGAATTTTAAATTCACATGCAAAATTTTAAAATTATTATAGAGCTAAGTCTGAGGTAATTTTAAAATAATTTCTAGTGTTTTAAATTTAGATAGTATCTTCTCACAGTTTGTTTAAATATTCATTCCTTCTTTCTAATTTAAAAAATAACTGCAAAAACTATCTGAACTGTATTTTAGTGTGCAGAATGAAGAAAGAATCTGTTATTACCCTAATTAAGGGCATCATTAATGAACACTTTATTTCTCATTAATTATTGATAAAAATACAGCATCTTTATATTAAAATCCTTGAAAAAATTATTCAAGAAAGCCTAATCAAACCGCCTCTGGTAAAAAAATATCTGGGCTGGCATCTATGTCATAAGAGTTCATGCCATATTGCTTAAGTTATAAAAGTTTTGCCTCTGGATGTGACACACACAGAGGCGATCTAAAATTCCTGAAGCAGATATATTCATTTTATACCTGAATTCATATTCCATTACTTAGTTTTATTCATAATCTTATCTTCTTTACCCTGTGTAAATGATTAATCAATAAATATTTATTTAGCACTGCCTGTAAGATGTATTATGTAGGTATGCATTTTGAAATAAAACAAAAACATTTTTTAAATGGCCCTTATCTTTAAGGAACTTACTTTCTGAGGAAAGTAAGATGTACATTGAAAAATCACCATATAATGAAAGCAGTGTTGGAAAATACCAGGTTTGCTGACCGTCAGCACCGCAGTTCAGAGGAAAGGGTTATGCCTGTGAGCTGGGGTAGACCAGAGAGCTTCACAAAGGCCATGAGTTACCTGGGGCTGGATGCAGTGGTAGGAGTTTGACAGCTGGAGAGGAAGGGGTGGACGTTTGGACTAGGAGTACAGAATGAGCCCAGATAGTGAGGCAGACATGTGTAAGTCATATGGTTATGGAGTCAAAGGGAGAAGTACACAGAAACTAGCAAGACTGCCCCAGAACCTCATGCCAACAAGGAATTCCTTTATTCCACAATCTAGCAGACATATAAGAATGACCTGTAGGACTTAGGAAATAAGCTCTAAAGCCTAACAATGGCTTTGACTGAATGAGCAGTCAATGTGTTGAGAAAGGCATTTGCAATTGCACTTTACTTTAGACACATAATTTCTACCTGGGAAGATGAATAGGAACAGTTAGTATAATCCCTCCCTTTGGTAGGAAGAGTCAAGTCTGCAGAGCTGCAGGTGTAAGGTGCTGGCATCCCTTTGTGGTCCACTCCCAAGCACAGGGACTCGTCCCTGGTTTTCAGGCAGAGGGCTTGCAAGCAAGGCCAGACATAACTGGTTATTCTAAGGGCAGTGAATTTGATAGAGAAAAAAGAAAGTGTAAGTAAAATCCTTTGATTGAGGTCATTTCTTTCTGTGTCCTCAAGTACCTAAATCCGTCTCTTCACTATCAAGATAGGAGCCATATTGTCACAGCTGACACAAAAAGTGATGATTCTCTTCCCAAACTTGGCAGATTACTAAAGTGTTCTGAAATTGTCCTTCAACTCTAGTGTTCCACATTTATACATTTTCATATTTTATAATGTTTATGGTAACTTCTAGTTATTGTCGTTCTTTCTATGTTTTTGAAACCAACTCAGAATAGTGATACTGTCTTCACATTTGTTCTCAATGGTCTTCAACTTACAGTAATGAGTTAATGAGTTTCAACAGCCATTAGAGAATACATTACCCCTCCTTTCTCCCTTTTGCTTGTGTACCCCAGTTTCACTGCTCTATAAACACTGGTAAGCAAATTATGTGAATTTAAATTGATCCCTTGAGGAATCTATTTTAGTATTTAAAAATTGTTATTTTTATCCCTACATACCTGCTAGGTTTTGCTTTTTCTATTTAAGATATTATTTAACTGTGATTATCAAATGTATCAAATTTTATTATTATTCATTTTAGTTTGAAGGATTAAATCCATAGGGTAGAATCTGTGTCTGTTTGCTTGTCTATTATCGATTTCCCTCATGTAATGCACAGAGATTAGAATATTGAATAAATATTGCAAAGTCCTTGCCTATGAAATATTTCTAGTCTAGTGAGGAGACATATAAGCACATAATTATAATACAGCTTGATAAACATCATATTAACAATAAGCATAAGAATACTCTAGTAATATATAAGAGAATAAAAATAATAGCAAGCACTTAATTATAAAGGTTAAGGTCTTTGAATAGTCTTAGTAAATTTTTTGCATTGGTTATACATAGGCATAATAAAAATAATTATCCTGTGAAATTTTCATAGTGTGGTAAAATATCATATTAACATCATACCATAATTGTGGATGTGTCTTTTTCAAAGAAGGGCTGCACTTCATAAAATAAGTATATGAAATAAGCTTCAGCATACTACTTATATATGAGGCAGAAAAGCATAAATGATCATGATAATTTTTAATTTTTTTTCAATATAATGCAATGATATTCATGATTATATATAAAATAAAAGAGTAAGGAACAGTTGGAAAGAGAAAAATGCTGCTTTGGTACTCTGAAAGGCAGATCACCTGAGATCAGGTTTATCAGAATGCTTTACCCTTGAGTGTCTTCCACAAATGCTGAGAGATTTTTGTCCTTAAACATTTCAGTCATTATTTTTTGTGTGACTGTTTCAGAATATCGATGTGCATTTCTCCTTTCCCTAGTAGGTACTGGTACCCCAGTTTACTGTAGACAATGAGATTTCTTGGTCATGAAAAGAATTTTTAAAAGCTCTTTGCAATCCATGCGGCATACGCAGCTATGTGGGCGAAGACATGGGTCTCTGTCTCTCTGGACCTATGTGGTAGGTCAGACAGGTGAGTATCAGTCAGTTACGGGGACCTCTTATTTGTACCAGATGCTGCACCCCTGCAGCTAAATTGACAGACACTAGGAGCATTAGCTATAGCTATAAAGGAAAGAAAATGTTGTGAACCATTGATCTGAGGGCAATTAGATCAGAATATTTAGTGACATGATTAATAGTCAACTTATGAAACACTCTAATGGTTGCACAATTTGTGAAGGTGCAAATAAGTACGGTGTGAAATGTGATTTTTTTAAATATTGAATTTTAAGTATTTGTTAAATTCTCTGAAGTAGCATTGATAAAATAAAAATAGGTGAAAAATCACTCTGCCTCCAGAGACGCTGAGAGACGCGCAGTGGTTCAGAGGCAACGGGAGCTGAACATTACGCAGCACATGTGACTCTCAGTTGTGGTAGCTTCACTTTTCTTCAGGAGATAATAGTGTCCAGCAAGACCATAGCTCCTTGAAGCGAAGGCTTAACCATCCGTCACTGCTGACAATTAAAAGGAAACTTCAAAATTTACTGCTCCCATGACTTACTGGAGTCCTGAGTTAGACTAAGGAATCATGGGGTTATCAATTTTAGGATGTGTCTGAGAAATTCCTAGCCCTGCAGACATGCAGTACTCAACTGTGTCTCTGCATCTAGTTAAATGCAGGAATGAGAAACTAGAGCTTTGGGTTCTGGCTTCAATTATATCATAAATTAAGATATAATTTTTCCTTTCCAGGAACTAGAGTTTTTTTGTTTTTGTTTTTGTTTTTCCTCTTAAGGGATCTAAAATTGAGCTAAACTGAGAAACCAATGTAAGGATCTACTTTAAGAAAAAAAATTGTCTGTTAAGGTTGCATATGAAAACAAAATTATTTAAACACTGAAGGGTGCCTCAAATTTCCTGTCACCTCATAGTTAAACATTACCATCCTGCAAACTCTTAAATAGCCTTAGTTTGCCAAAGTTTAAACTGTGATGGTGTGAGTTGTTAAAAAGAAAATTAATCATGGGGTTCAGGCCTTGAAAAAGTGGGAGAGAAAACAAATTTAAAAAAAGATGTGGGCTTTAGCTTTTTTTACTTTTTCTGTCAACACATTTCAAAAGTCAAGAACTCTTTTTAAAAAAGAAATAAACAGGAGAGAAGAGAAGGGAAAGGAGAGGGAACAAGAGATCGGAGAGGGGAGAGGAGAGAAGTGGAGAGAAGGAGAGAAGGGCAGAGGGAGAGAGGAGGTGAAGGAGGGAGAGAAATATACCCAAATTAAGCAGCCCATGATTTTGATAGAACCTTAATAATCTTTTATCAAAAAACATGTTTTAGGAATCGCACCTCTCACCCACACCAGCAAACTTCTCATACTTCGTGGGCCAGAACCATATTACACACCCATTCCTCAACCAATCCTGTCCCAGACTACCACACTCATCAAAAATGCAATGACATTTGGGTTAGGAACCTCAGTGTTTACCACACAAGGACTGGATGTGAGGAATAAGCCTGGTTAAATGAGCATAATAAATACAATGGAAGAGTAATTCTCAGAGATTGTGCTTGGAAACTTGTTCTAGAAATTAAAGCTCTTTTGATTGTAAAAAATACAGATAAAAATAGACTCTGTCCACCCTACTACCATAGTGACATGCATTATAGACGGTGCAATCATGCCACTTAACATGTAGACGAGACTCTCTGCCCAGCATCCCACGAGCTACCTGCCACCCAGCATCTGAAGAACAATTTAATATTAAGTAGTGATTATTCACACTAGCAAGAACTAATATCTCTACATGACATGGAGACTCTTTAGCTATTTCTTTATTTAGAAAAATAAAAACATACCCAGAATTTATAGCAGACATATCAAAATGGCATTGTAGCTGCTAATACGTACTTGGGGGGAAATGGAACCCCCACCCTCATCCTCTCCAGAGAAGCAGACCTAATGTGAGCAAATTGGATAGGAAGCATACTGCCCCATTTATCCTGTCTGATGACAGCTTCCAATTTCCCCCATGAATCTGCCTGCCTGGAATGGCTCATGTGCTATTTGTCATCATCTGCATTTGACCACATATCTGAATTCATGAATTCCAATTACTATATTTGAATGGGAAGGTTTCTATGGAGAGTGAAGTTCATAAAACCAACCTGAGGCCTCTTTTTTCCCTCAAAGGAGTATACTTTTTAAATTAAAAAACTTTCCCTTATCTTACCAGGGCTGTAGGCAACCACATAGAAGTTGGCACACTCAGTTATTCAATTATCGGACTCCATAATTTCTTCCAGTAGCACATTTTAACATATGAGGTGAAATTCAACAATATGAGTTCCATACTTATATGTCTTAAATTCTTGAGATATAAATCCACAAGAGCATTTTAGATTTACTACAGATGGAAATAGTCTTCATCTCATTTGAATAAACAGTTATTGAGTTTTCTTGTAAGGGCAGTTTCTGGCACCTGAAAATCTGTGCAATCCAGAGACAGCGATGTACATAATTACAGAACAGTATCATCTCTACTGTGGTAGCGAGGTAGTAGGTATGGCAGTGAGAAGCACAGTGTGGTAGTACAGAGAAAGGATATCACCATAGCCTTTGAATATTGTCTTAGTCTGTTCAAGCTGCTATCACAAAATACCATAGGCTAGGTGGCTTAGAAACAACAGAAATGTATTCCTTACAGATCTTGAGGCTGGAAAGTCTAAAATCGAAGTGCTGGCAAATTCGATGTCTGGGGAGAGCTTGCTTCCTGATTCAAAGACCACAGTTCTCACTGTGTCCTCACATGGTGGAAGGGTAGAGGCAGCTCTCCAGAATTTTTTTTATACTATCACAAATCCCATTCATGAGGGCTCCACCTTCATGACCTAATCACCTCCCACAGGCGCTACTTTCTAATATTGTCACATTGGGGGGTTAAGATTTCAACATTTGAATTTCAGGGGAACACAACACTCAATCAACAGCAGATGCCAGCTGGGAAATAAACTCAGCAGTTGCAACCCCTGAACATAGCACTTGTATTCATTTCATGAGACTTCCGTAAAAAGTACCACAAGCTGGGTGTCTTAAATAACAAATTTATTCTCGCACAGTTATGGAAGATATCTCTGCCTCCATTGTCACATAGCCTTCATCCCTGTGTCTGAAAATCTCCCTCTCTTTGTAAATACACCATTCATTGGGCGTAGGAGCACCCTAATATGACTTCACCTTAGCTTGATTACATCTGAGATACTCTATTTCCAAATACCACATTCATAGGCACCTAGGATTGGACTTCAGCATGTCTTCTGGGGAGATATAACTCAACCCACAACAGTACTGTAGAGAGAGTAGGAGTTAGCACAGCAAAGCAGAGGATGCATGTGTCCCTGTGCAAAGGCCTAGGAGTAGGACAGAGTGTGGGTTCGTAATGAGTTGAAACAGGTCAGGCTCGTGGGCACCCAGTAAATACCATCTGTCACATCTTCTAGGTACAATAATACTCAACTCTAACCATTTTGTCTTTCTCCTTCATTGCGATCAAATTTTATTTGACCTTGTTACTTTCCCTTCAGGGACTTTGTAGGCTACCGGTTATTGGCTGGATAGGTTATTAACTGGTTAATCTGATTCCTTTGTGATAGGGTCTTAAAATGGATGCTAGTGGATAAATGTAGTTACCCCTGTAAGCTGATACACTTACCTTTTAACAGTACTTTCCGGCCTGTTTCAAATAATTCAATGAGTGAGTATAATTAACAAATAGAAGAGAAGAAATTTTCCTAAGGAATTGTTATTGTGTGTCTAAAATAATTTCCTCTGTCAATCATTCCATCCACCCAAATACTTCTTCTCAGAGAATCTGACCCTATGGCCTCTGCTAAGTAGGTAGCCAGTCCAAACCTGACCCAAGCTAAGCCAATTAGTCTCCCTTGTAAGAATTTGGATTTGGGATTCAGAGGCTTTAGTGAATCTGTGGCAGCCTTAGAACAGAAACGATGCAAAGCTGAGGCCTGTAGTCATTTTTGGCCTGTGCATCTGAAAACATGGAAAACTAGTCTGTTGAGAGTAAAGTGAAGAAAAAACCATATGAAGAACAAAGATGAGAGACCACGTGGTCCTGGAGAGACAAAGATCTTCTCCAGAGAAGGTTTCATTCTTTCGCGAGACCATACTCTGCTTCTTGCCCTTGAGTCTTTAAACACACACATGCATGCACACACTTTTTTCTTAAGTTTGCTGGAGTTTCTTCCTCGTAACCAAACAATTCTTGATTTAACAATCCTTAACCTCCTTAACTTCCTATGTGTAGACCTGGCTCTGAACTGGTGCCTAAATCCTGAAATATTCAGCCATCCTCCATTATCCCCCATCTCCTTTGGAGTATGGAACCTCCTAGCTACTGCCAATTCAGCTTTCTTCTTCACGCCACCTCCCCTGCCCACCACTGTGTGGAAATGCAACTCACCTGGGAGGGCATTCTACCTGCTCCAGAAGAGAGAACTTTGAAGATGGGTGAAGCTCTCCATAGAGAAGTTGAACATATTGCATTAGTATTATAAATATTATGTGTATATGTTTATTTCTCCTGGGAAAACAATCCTCTTTGTCACTCACATGAGAAATGACTTTGAGGGTCTAAGCCAATGACTTGAGAGTGAATTATTGTTGCTTTATACCTTCTTTAAATGAAGCATGCGAGATTAATTGCAGCCTTGAATGTTACTATATTGAAGCATGTTCACTTAGCTTTGGCCTTCTGGAAATATGACATGAGTCATGTCCTACAAACTTAAACACAAAGGGAAACATGAAGTGGTAAATGCAGCATCTGAAACATAAGTAATTTACAAAGAAATGTGTGCAGGTTATTGGGGCTTCTCACCTGAGATAAGAACATTTTGACAACATAAAGGACAAATGGAGTTTTCTCCGACAGAGCTGGCTGTCTTTTGTCTCAGAACTGCAATAGGATGGTTAAAGTAAATTATGATTCAAATCTATCTGACAAAACTGCATTTTATGCTGAGGAATCAGCGCGATTAAACTGTCATCCTGTGGAGAAGAGTTTGGGTCCAAAATATCTCTTAATTTGCAGCATATTGTCCACTTTCAGATTCCTTTTTCTCTTCTTGAACATACTGTTCTCAGTTTACAAGTGTGAAAGTTGAACTTGATTCATTACAGACTGGTTCCTAAGGTGAGTCCAGTACAGGTTAGGCTGTCTCCAACTGGGCGGCTGTTTTACGCGCGCCCTCTACCACCACGATTCTTCAGTTTGGTCCTCAAATAATTGGATCTATTCCCAATCCCTGTAGGGTTGGAATAAGAAGCAGCAAGGGAAGACTTGTTGGTTGACCTCATAGAGGTTCTCCTTTACTCCTGATCTATGAGGCACCAGAGGAATTATGCTATGTAACCTCGGAAATCTCTAACTGCTTTAGGAAGCGTCTGAGTTGGCTCCAGGATCTGTAATTGGACCGGAACTTCAGGTCCATGTCTATTCTAGTGATACTCTTTACTCTTACTCAGTCTCCCTCATCCCATGCCCAAGATACGAGCACATGCAGATAAGCCTTGTGAGGATAATGATATCACTCACACTCATTCCCTTCACCATTCCCAAGCATCAGCATAGCGGCATTCAGTAGTGTTTATTCAATTTACGAATGATTTTTCTAGACTCTCAGAACTGTGCTCAGCCCTATTTCCCTGACCATTCCTGACCCTTCTCACAGCGTTCTCAACTAGATCAGCTCTGCCTGTCTTCTTTCCCTCCCAGCCCCTAGTCCTCGACTACTCCTGTTTCCTTAGCAAAGGAGTCCCTGCTGTAGCTGTGGCCTCACTCAGTTCCATCCCAGCTAACAGAGATTCCCATAGTTGATTTCTCAAGAGCCTTTGAATTAAAATCGGTTTAATTCAAGGGAGTTGGTCACAGCTTAGTGACTCTGGTTTAAGATAAAATCAGATCATTCTTCAGGCTCAGGAATGGAGAACATGAGTGCATGGTTATTCTTTTCTATTCTTTTTCATGTGGTTCTTCCATTCTGAGTAGACTGATGTAGTAATTGAGAACAGAATCTAACCATATGATGTAAAAACATGCAGAATAACTTAATCTTTCCAAGCCCTTCTTTTGAAAAGTATACATTCTTGGAAAAGTTATAATACGAGTTAACATGTATTGATGTCTTAATTACATTCAGGTATCACGCTAAATATTACTTTATTGCAATATTCTCCCTTGTAATTTTTGCCACAAACCAACAAATTAGATAATACTGTAACTCCCCAGTTTTACAAGTTTGGAAGCTAAGACTCAGAATTAAATAACTTACCCAAAGCCTGGGGAGCTAGCTACCTTTTACAACTCCATTGAGTACATTTCCACTCAGGTCTAAGTGGCTTTATGCTGCCCTACTCCAGGGGGCGCCATTCATATAGAGTCTAATGTGGACGTGTTGCTGGAGTTGAACACCGCAGCGGCCCTCTGTCCATAGCTGTATGGAGTCAAATCATAGCTTAAACACAGGTCAGCTGACTTCAAAACAAGGATCATCGCCACTGAGCTATACTGAGATAAACACTCGGGTTTTAGAAATTGATCTGTCCTTGTTATCAAGCAAATAGAGGGACACATGGGGATGCATTATATTATGGTTGCAGGTGTTACCATTTTTTGTGTATAACACGTAACACGAGGACCTCAGATCTTTTAGAGCAGAGCCATTTCGGGCTTAATGACACTCAGTGGAGGGAACACGTATTTAACCAAATTGGAGGCCAGAGGTTAGTGTATGCATCCAAAAAAACAGTTCATAAGTGAATGTGGGCTTATATTTGTTTATAATACTTAAGGATGATATCTCCTCCCTTCAGAAAACAATAACAATTATATTCTGTATCCATTAAGCATTTTAAAAACGCAATGTTTAATAGAAAAATCAGAAGGAATCTAAATGCAAAACAAGAAAATGATTTAATAAGCTCTGAAATATGAAATAGAATCATACAGGTTGGGACAAAAATAGGTTTACAGTTGTTCATATTGAAAATAATACAATAATGAGTAAATAATAACACAAGAATAAAGTCTGTGTTTTGCATACTCACAACTGTAAACCTACTCTTGCCCCACCCTGCATATTATCACCACATAAAATTATATGCATATGAAAAAACACAGGAAGAGAATATACACCAAAAAGATAATTATCATATTTATGTAATGGCATTATTGTATGTGATTCATTTTGGTTGTGTTTTTCCTGTTTTCCATTGGTTCTGTAAAGTTGAAAAACAATTAAAAAAATTTTAAAGTATATTTTGCTTATGAGAAAATATAATTTAACTTTAAACATTTGTTTAGCAGATCAATTTTCCTCCAAAAGCAGGGAAAAAATCCAGTCAGAATAGTTCTTCGCACAGACTCACCCCCCCGCCGCTGCTACAATTCTCAGTGATGCAGGCCAGCACTGTGGCCAGTTCATCTGAAGATCACTGCCTTTGTGAGGGCATTGTGAGCCTCACATTATGGTAATTCACAAAACGCAGAAGAACAGCAAGGGTATGTTTGTCTTCCTAAGCATCCGTCAGGGGAAATATTGGTGATTATTTTGCACACAATTTGTCATTTGATTTTTGAAACTGGTACTTGATTCAGCATTTATTTTTTGTTCCATTTTGTTAACCTCCCAGTTTGCAAATACTGCATTCTAGAGTTATAGCCTATCATGTTCTAAAATGATAAGTGTTACTGGGATATTGCAAGAGCCTACTGAAAAAAAAAAGCTTTTCTTTTCTTGGCTTCAGGATCTCAAGTAGAGGTGGCAGAAGAGCAGAGGTACAACTGTGTTTGAAATATCAGTGTCATTTTAGAGGTTGCAGTTGTTGCCGCCTTGGTGTGAACTGGCCTAAACTCGGAAGGCGTGCTGGTACAGAACGCGACAGGATCTGCAGTCAGTGGCCTGGGTGTGAGACCAGAGTCCCCCACTTTCCGGTTCTGTGACATGGGGTATGTTACTCAGTTCCTCATCTCTGGGGCAAAGTTCTTGTCAAAAGAAATGAGTGTGAAAGTGTTTTGTAAAACACTGACTTTCCTTTCCCTACCTGCATACTATTTTAGTACACGAGGGCCTGTCTCACTGTGCCTTTTTCAAGCAGTTTTCTCAGATTTTTCTATCTTGCTCTCATTCTCTCTGGCACTCAGACTCCTGGCTTTGTGTCTTTTTGGTTCTAGCATCTAATTAGACTTTCTCTGGCCCACAGAGTCCACTTGGCTGTGAGCTGTTCACACATCCCTCATTTAGGTGTCTCCTTTGACCTTGATAAACTTCTCTCCTGGCTCATTCCTGGCCCTGTGAGCCCCTTCTCCCCTCTTGCGGCCTTTCTCACTTCACCAAGAGACAGTCACCAAGGCTGGGAATCCAAGAGGAGTAGATTTATAAGGAAAGAAGGGTGAAAAATATGTATCCAAATATGGTTAGGCCAGGTTGAACTGGAAATGCCTGTGGGAACCCCCTACCCCACCACCAAGAGACATTTAGGAGGCTGTTGGAATGGGAAATACAGATTGAGAAATCGTAAGCTTGTTAGGGAGAGTATGTCAAATGAGAAGAAAAGGAATATAAGGGAGATGCCAAGTACAGTGGGGTTGGGTGTTCACTGGATTGACTTTGCAAGGTCATGAGTAATCTTAGCAAGAGCAATTTCCAAGGAGAAGCATGCATAGAGATGACCAAATTGCAGTGGGATCAATACATTGGGGGAAGCATGTCTTTGTAGTCAACTGCCTGCAGCTCTTTGCAGGTTTTTATGTACCCGCCTGTCATAGGCAGGGGTGGGAAAACCGCATTATGCTCTTGACAGAAAATGGAAAGGTGGTGGTAACAGGACTCAGATTATCTGGGCAAGTTCACCTCTAGATTTGAAGGAAGCGTATAATACCTGATTGTTTGTGTTAAACTAAAGCATAGCAAGCCTGTTGCAGACACAGTGATATGTTTTGTTTTGTTTTTGCATATTTGCAAGACAAATACATTGGAGGAAGAAAAGTTTTGTGAGACTAGTTACTCTGAATGGGAAGATCCTAATTTTTTCATGATTTTTATGAAAAAGTGATAGTTATATATGTTTATATTTGTATATAGGGGGTGGTATAGGTGGGCAATAAATACATGGAAAGCATAAATATAAATATAAGATGGCACTTTTGAGAATGATAAGTACATGGCATTTCCAAAGAAGCCGGAAATACACTGCATTCCCAAGGGAGGTGAGAACATGTGGCAGAGTCTGGCCTATTATCTGAAAATATCTCAACCTGAGTTAGAGTGTTGGGTGGGTGTGACTCTGGCCTGGGTAATCCATTAGTGAAGAGTAGGGCCCAATGCTGCCTTTCTGTTAAAAAGTGGTCAAAGAGGAAACTGTCGGGGCTGTGATGGAATGTGTCTGAAATGGACTCGGGTGCCAATAGTTGTCTTCTGTGCCTTGGTGCAGTTTCTCCTGGAGACCATCAGAACAGTGACACTGATTTATAATCAGTTCTGGAGATCCACTCCCCCTGGTTGGGTTTCTTGCTAATTGAACAGAGAGAATTTAGGTGGTTGAAAAAAGATGCCGTTTTTCCTCTGAAAAAATTTCTAAAGGCAAAATAAGTGATTCATTCTTTTCAAGACTCTGGGTTCTAAATATTGCAACATTACATTCGGAGGTTCACTGAGAATGATTATTAAAATCTTTCCTGTGAGAGAAACATAGTAAAGAAAGTTCTAGTTGCAGAGTGCTGCCCTGATAGCGTTTATTAAACAATTTATGCTAACTTACATAGGACCACAGCAAATCCCTGAATAAGCCCTACAAAGGAGGCATCATTAGTCTCTGTCCTAGCTCATAGGGTCTGGAGTTGCTCCATCTAAATTCTCTTGTTGTGTAGATGCCCTAAGGTGTTGAGAGGGAAGCTGCCCCCGCAGAGTAAGGTCTCACCTCGTCTAGGGTGGCAGCTTGTCCTGGTGGGTGGCTTCTGTAGAGGTGATGACACACAGTGAGAAGAACAACAAACAAAGTCCCTGGCAGACTGTCTCCGCTTGCAAGAAAGAAGCGATGGTAAGGATGATGACTCCTTCCCTCCACATTTGTGAGCCTTTGGACATTGCCCCTCATGGTGTCCTTTGTGACTTCATGCCCTGCTTGGGGTGCAGGAGTCCCAGCTGTGCTGCCCATAGGGCCTTCTACCTAGAAGTTTCTCACAGCCCTCTCCGCTCTACGGTGCTGCAACTCTCCACTTCTCTCGTTGCACCCCCTCTCCCCCCACCCCGCCACTCCAGGTAGTATTTTCTTGCCTGACAGGAACCCTCCTCTTTCCTGTCTGCTTAAAAAAAAAAAAAAAAAAAAAAAAAAAAAACATTTTGTCTATAGATACAAATCCTTTTTCTTTTAAGTCCTCTAGGGGGAAAAATTCTTCTTACCATCAAATCCAGAGCTTTAATCAATCAAAGCCAGTTCCCCTTTTCATAGAGGGCAAAGACAGCTTAAACTTTAAACACTTCAAGGGCAGCTAAGAAAGGTAGGACAAACAAAACAGCTAATTGCCATGTTAAAGCTGCTTATGTAAGAAAAATCTAAATTTTGCATTTTGTCAGAGTTGAAGTCAATGCAAGACCCAAACTAACAGATTAAGAAAATATAGACACATTACTGAAAAACCAACTTAACCTGATTGGTTTTGTGCAGGCAAAGGTGTGGGTTATGGATTCAGCAGTCTCCTTTACAACTCACAGGCAGTGTTGTGCTGGCTTTCTTGATTTTGTGGAATTGAGTTAAAGCTCTCTATTTGACCAGCACTGCTGTCTTTCTATGTCAAGATATTAAAATGCCGGATTTGGAGTTACTAAGCCTTGGTATAACTCTTTTATTCACCAAGGACCTAAGGATCCCAAAGGTTTGTGCAGGAAGGATTGAGTACTATTTAAACTAAACCATAAAATGCAAGTGCTTGATGGAAGAGAACTCAACAACAAAATTAATCTTTAATATTTAAAAAGTCTGCATTTGACTTTAATAGTAGAAGCAGCTGAGAGCCCAGCATGCCCTCTTTTCTGGGAGGGCTCTGCTTGCAACTGACACTTTCCTTCCATAGGTCAATTCACATGTTCTGTTTTAGACAGGCATTAAGGATCAAAGGAATTACACATTTCACTTTCACCGTGTCAAAATTTTTTTAACCAAGAGTGTTTTCACATTGTTGGGCAGAATAAAAGGGAGGCCGTTTTTCAAAAGTTAAGGAACTGGATTTCCATCCTGAACACTCTTACGGTTTAGATCTTCTTTTGTCCTCTCTGCCCCTTTCATCTCCCCCCAAAATACATTTTTTTTTTGGTTTTACCAGGTATATCCATGCTTCACTCAAGTATCAAGCCTTTCCCTGACCACTTTCAGGGTTAAGTGGAGAGATAATTTACAAGGCTATTTAACTAGTCCAGACAAGATGTATCGGAGTTGCCTGACTGAAGTGGTAGCAGTAGGGGTAGAGAAGTGGAAAGAACTGAGGTGTATAAATATTGGTTTGAATAAATGGATAACAGTTTCCATTTCTTGAGTATTTACTGAGTGTCAGGCATAGTACCAGGCTTATATATATATTATCTCATTTACCTCATCTACCCAAAATGACCTTAAGGAAAAGGTATGATATCTCCATTGTATAAATGAGGAGATTGACCCTTATGGAGGTTCAATAACATGCCACAGTCACACATAATTTGGGAGGCTGCAACCTAGATTCAGGTTTAATTGATGAAAGCAAAAGAGAAAAAGGGAGAACAAAAAATGTATCTGTCTATCCATATATAGAGGCGTAGATAGGTAAAGAAATAGATGTAGGACTATCTAGGTCTTTGATGGTTGCCCTGACTGGCGTGGCTCAGTTGGCTGGGCATCATACCACAAAGTGAAAGGTCATCAGTTCAATTCCCTATATCAGGCCATATGCCTGGGTTACAGTTTTGGTGCCCAGACGGGGTATTCCAGAAGCAACCAGTTGATGTTTCTCTTTCACATCAATGTTCCTCTCCCTCTCTCCCTTCCTTCCTGTCTCTCTAAAAATAATAAGTAAATAAAATCTTTTAAAAAGATAAATCTGTGATGGTTAATTTTGTGTGTCAATTTAAGAGGATGCTTTTGAAAGAGATTAACATTCAAATTGGTGAATTTTGAATAAGCATTACCCTCTATAAGTAGGTGGGCCTTGTCCAATCAGTTGAAGGCCTGACTAGAACAAAAAGATCTGCCTCCTAGAGCTAGAGGGACTTCTCCAGCAGACTTCCTTCAGATTTCATCTGCCCCATCGGCTCTCCTGGGTCTCAAGCCTGCTGACCCATATGGCCGATTTGGACTTTCCAACCTCTGTAATCACATAAGCCAATGCCTTAAAATAAATCTTTTTCTTAAGCTTGGCCAGGAGTTAGTATTAAGGAATCTGGGTGATGCGGACCTGGAGGGTGACTATACTAATCTTTTTATTTTTGTGTATGTTTGAAATTTCCCAAAGTATAAAGGTTATTTGTTGTTTTGAATTAGATACTATTAGGAGTGATTGTTATTTTCCCTTTATATTTTTCTGTATGTTCCAAATTTTTCACAATGATAGTGACTTACTTTTACTTAAATAATGGGAAAAATATTTTTATGGCAAAGAATAAAACAAAAAATTTAGTCACTGCCCAAAACAAAATGCACAAACATATATATACATATTCATACACATCCTATTGGTTCTGTTTCTCTGGAGATCCCCGATTGATGCACTACCTACCTATCTATTTATCTCTCTGTCTATCAAAAGGGAGGAAAATAAGAGAGACCTATGACAAAGAGATGCTTTGACATTGAGATACAGGTCACTGGCTGTAGACTAGTTAATATAATCACATGGAAAACATGGCCAATTAAAATGTTTAATATTTTATTTGATGGTGTTATTTCTTGGACACAGATGATTTTCAGCTTTGAACATAATACTCTCTATAATAAGCTAGATTACACTATGTATTATATATGTATTTTTTATACAAACTTGCCAGATACACACACACACACAATCTTAGCCAGGAATACCCATCTGAGTCTGTGAACTTAAGAGCCGTTGCCGCCTTTGTTAGTTCTAGGGTGACATTGAATGAGTATGGCAGTTCAACCCAGAAAGACACCCAATAGTAAACATTCCTTTCCTGAAAATAGAGCCAGGGCAGAAGGAACATTTTCTTATTTCACAAGTGGAATCTTTGTTCTCATGGTGGAAAGAGTAAGATGCCTCCCACTAAGAACTTGGGATGTTGTATGGTGGTGGCCCAGCTGGCTAGGCAACTCACAGCATGACAAACAACAAAATGCATTTCAGCTCTTCTAGCTCAAGTGGCTCCAGCTCCAGGATGATACGAAAGGGACTCAGTAAAAGGATATTAAAAGACTGAAAATGTCAGGGTGACATTATCTTTTGGAAATATCAGGCCATCAGTTAAAGTGCTGCTTCCCAAAAGTACAATTTGCAGGATTCATAGCTACAGTTTGTGGGTTATCTATTGCAGTACACAGAGGGTTGTTTTACTGAGAGTTTTGTGGGGAAAACTCCCCACCTGCCTCGAACTTAGCAGGAATCGTATCTAATTGCACATTCTGTGTACATCCTAGCACATTTTAAAAATGTAGTATTTTTCCCTTTACCATTTATCATCCCTCTTATACCTCTACCTGTAATCACCACACTGTTGTCCATGTCCATGAGTCCTATTTTCTTTTTGCTCAATCCCTCCACCTGCTAACCACTCCCCAACCCAGAACTGACTGCCTGTTCTCTATCCAGGAGTCTGTCTCTATTTTCCGTTTGTTTGTTCATTAGATTCCACATATGAGTGAAATCATATGGTATTTGTCTTTCTCTCACTGGCTTATTTCACTTAGCATAATGTTCTCCAGGTCCATCCATGCTGTCACAAAGGGTAAAATTAACTTCTTTTTTACCACTGAGTAGTATTCCATGTGTAAATGTCCCATAGTTGTTTTATTTATTCATCTACTGACAGAGACTTGGGCTGCTTCCATTTCTTGGCAATTGTAAATAATACCACAAAGACTATACTTTCAGGGATCATTTCTATAGTTTGTAAATAACACCACAATGAACACAGAGGTGCTTATGTTCTTTGAAGTTAGTGTTTTTGGTTTCTTTGGATATATTTCCAGAACTGGGATTGCTAGGTCAAAAGGCAGATCCACTTTTAATATTTTGAGGTATCACCATACTGCTTTCCATAGGTGCTACCCCAGTCTTCACTCCCTCCAACAGTGTGAAAGAGTTCCCCTTTCTCTACATCCTCACCAGCACTTGTTTGTTGATTTATTGATGATAGCCATTCTGACCAGTATGAGGTGATACCTCACTGTGGTTTTAATTTGCATTTCTCTGATGATTAGTGATGTCGAGCATCTTTTTATGTCTGTTGTCCATCTGTATGTCCTCTTTGGAGAAGTATACATTCAGGTCCTTTACCCATTTTTTAATTAGATTTTTTGGGGAGGTGTTGGTGTTGAGTTTCACAAGTTCTTTATAAATTTTGGATATTAATCCTTTATCAGATGGATCATTGGTGAATATGCTCTCCCATTCAGGGGGTTGTCTTTTTCTTTTGATTTGGTTCCCTTTGCTGTGCAAATAGTTTTTAGTCTGATGTAGTACCAGTTTATTTTTTCTTTTGTTTCCCTTGCCTGAGGAGCTATTTGATAAAATACTGCTGTGAGCAATGTCCAAGATTTTACTGCCTAGGTTTTCTTCTAGGATTTTTATGTTTTTGTGTCTAACATTTAAGTCTGTAATCCATTTTGAATTATTCTTGTGTGTGTGGTGTAAGAATGTGGTCGTTTCATTTTTCATGTATCTGTTCAATTGTCCCAACACCATTTATTGAATAAACTATCTTTAGCCCATTGTCTGTACTTGCTTCCTTTGTTGAATATTAACTGACTAAAAGGGTATAGATTTACTTCTGGGCTCTCTACTGTGTTCCATTGATCTATGTGTCTGTTTTTATGCTAGTACCATGCTGTTTTGATTACTACAACCTTATAGTATAGTTTGATATTAGGTAGTATAATTCTTCCAACTTTGTTCTTTCTCAGGATTGCTGTTGCTATATGGGGCCTTTTGTGGTTCCATATAAATTTTAGAAATATTTGTTCCATTTCTGTGAAACATGTCATTGGAATCTTGATAGGAATTGCATTAAATCTGTAGAAGCTTTAGGTAACTTGGACACTTTAATGATGTTAATTCTTCCTATCCATAAACACCTGGTAAGTGCTTCTACGTATTTGTATCTTCTTCAGTTTCTTCAGTGTCTTATAACTTTCTAAGTACAGGTCTTTTACATCTTTGGTTAGATTTACTCTCTTTATTCTTTTTGAAGTAATCATGAATGGGATTGCTTTCTAAATTTCCCTTTCTGATAGTTCATTATTGGCATATAAAATGCAAATGATTTCTGGATATTAATTTTATATCCTGCTACTTTGCTGAATTCATTTATTAGTTTTAATTTTCTTGGTGGAACTCTATGTTCAGTATCATATCATCTCAAAGACAGTTTTACTTCTGCCTTTCCAATTTGGTTAACTTTTATTTCTTCTTATGTGATCATTCCAGCAAATTTTAAAGTGTTGATAAATGACAGTAAGTTGGGAACATGTGACAACTAATTGTGTTTTTTTATAGAAGGAAGTTTTAGAGTGAAAACACATGTGTTTAAAGCTCCACATTTCCTGTGAAGAGTATCATTGATTTTTATAGGACTATAGAGCATACTTGAAGCAGCAAAGATTTTTATTTTTCTTTTGGAGATTTATAAGAACTTCATCAATTGTGTACATCCTCTAGCCCCATACAGAATGTAGAGATACCAGTATATTTTTGCTAAATGATATAGATGCCTTCCAGAAAATTCAGCTTTAAAGACAATCCCATTTCCCTTGGAGGTTCTTTAAAAGTTAGAGGTGATTTCCCAAAGGGGAAAAATCTTCTAATAATCATAGCTGCAAACTCTTAGGGAAACAGTGAATAGCCAACTTGCATGTGGGTTACACTAAGTATTTTGATGACATATTATTAGTCCAATTCAGAAACTCAAAATTTCCTTGTGTTTTCCCAATTCTGACCCAAAATCATAATTTATTTCTTCAACTTACTCATTTCCTTTAAAACCACTTACATTTATCCTAATTATTGTACTTAATTTCATGTCATTCTTTTTTTATTCAATAGAGAGTTACTGGTAGACAGACACAGTGGAGGAATACTGATAAAGAAACTTACATAAGAGAAACTTTGTGTTTCTCTTTTGGTATAGCCCATGTCTAATAGAGCAGTTTCATACCACATATAACTGGTAGGTGCTACTCTAGCTAAAATCTAGAGATTCTCAACTACATGTCATGGTTCACTGTTATACTCTAGTCAGTTGAATTGGACCCAATAAAAATATAGTGATAATTAATGAAACAGAGTCTAGTTTTTCTCTTTGTAGTAGACAAAAAGAGACAGAGTTTGTGCAAAAATAAAGATAATTTCATATAAAACTACCTAGGCGTGTGGGATGATGAATGCTAACATCTCTCAATGTAGTATGGCAGAATACATATTGAGAACCATCATATTATATGATAATTCTATCCTACATCTCTTAGACTTTAGAATGCAAATTATACACCATTAATTTGTTCCCACTAGTTCAATGTAGAAAAAAATGAGTTTGTCTCAACACATCCATTTTTACCTTTCCCCCATTTGTGGTTAAGATGAGATCAGATGTGTTCTATGTATCCACTCAATGCTGCAAAGATGGGCACCATAGCCTTGTTCCATCAGAATAAGGCTCTTGGCCAGTGTGATTGATAAAGGATGGTCCAATTAAACCAGAGGTCAGACTCTTATTTGTTTGTTTGTAGAGAGAAGATGCTGTTTTCCCCAGTTTCCCCACCCCTGCACCCCATAGCCCACAGTTAATATGAACGGGGAATGGTGTTGGAAGTCCTGTGAAGAGCAGGGAAGAAGCCAGTCTAAAGATGACACTGACATGGAGCGGGGCAAATCTGAGCAAACGTAAACCATGGGCGTGGAGTCCTTCCTGGGCTATGCCTGAAGCCCACCCTACCTCTGGACTTTTCTGTTTCTGCATCAGTAAATTGCTCTAATTATTTCATCTTCTTTTATTATGTTTTTTTTGCAACCAATCTAATTGTCACTGAAACAATCCATTCAGAATATGTAGTTAGAAATGAAGAAGACCAAAGCTGAATATCATTCATAAATTTTAACTCATCTAAGATAAAATGTTCCTGTACATTCATTAAAAAAATAAAACAAATAAAAAGGATATAGAAATTACTTATGGACCTTCACAAGTGAAAATTTCAAGAGAATTTTAACTAGGTCCAGCTTTTTGAAAACCAAAAAGAGGATCAACTCTAAGATAACAAGATTCTACGCAGTAGGAGACTTTATTGCTCAGCATTAGCACATCAATCGCACTGAAAAATGAACACTTATGTCCATCTGAGTAGCCTAATCACTGTACAAATTGGTGTTCTTATCAAGTGATTGATTTTCTGCCACCTTTGGGATAATATTCTGCAATAGCTATTCATAAACTAATGCCCTTGCATACAGTGCTTAGCTTAATAATGGGAAGAATCACTCATTAGGTCAAGTAAGAATGACTGATTTCTTAAACACTATCATTACATAAAAGTTTTGGTCATGGATAGGCCCTTGATTAAAAATTGAAGAAAGAAACAAATCACATAAGTAGGTGATATTCAAGCTCACTCTACTAGTAACACAGAAATAATTTTAATGAACTAAGGGAATCCAACTTTAATCCAAAACCATCTTTTAGCTACAGAACTGCAAACGGTAGCTCTATTGATGAATATATTACAGATTGTGCTTTGATGACCTGACAAGTTATACATCGTGTGATTCATTGGTGAGAGTCTTTAGGTCATTGTCTACCCAAAATTCATCTACAGGCTGTAAATTATGCAACTATAAGAAAACTGCAATTCACAATGTCACATCCTCTTCCCCACTTATCAGTCCAAAACTGGACTTGCTCTGTGTACCAGCATGGCCTCTGTATCTTGAAGAATAGAGACGTAAGAGTAGAGACATCCTCTAATTTTTAGTAGTTTTATAGGTGTTTAGCAATAACTCTTTATTCTTTCTATCTGAAGAATGGATCTTAAATTGCAAACCGAGGCAAGAACTTGTGTATTCAGTTAGTTCCCATAATAATATGTAGAATGTTTGATAACAAACATTTTTACCATGGTCTAAACTAATGCATTAAGTTTGGGGTACTGGAATCATCATAAATATTCAAAGATAATATTCCCAAATACAATTGTTTTATCTGTTTGTAAGAAGTCAGCATTTCTGTCCAGTGAGATTTTTGTTGGTTCCCAGTCTTGTTCCCAGGTTTGAAATTGACTTAGGATAAGTCTTAAATTCTTTGGGCCTTAGTTTCTTTATCTGTAAGATGAAATGTTTAGAATGATGATCACTAAGATTACTTTTGGTTTAAAATCACAAAGGTAGTAACAGTAGTAACAACAACAAAACCCCCATCTTGTTAATGATTCTACTTCACACAGTGCTAGAATGTATGATGAATGGTTTCCAGTCTTACCAAAACAATATTCATCAGTTCTGTGATTGATAGGTTGAAACAGATTGGTCATCCAAAATTTTACATTTTGGGGATAGTTTAGAAGCATTGACTCAGGACCAGCAGACTGTCCCATCTCTCTTCATAGATAGGAACAGCGAAAGGATACCATTTCTCCTAATGACTCCTGGAGCAGAAGGGAGTGTCCAGGAAAATCCAACAAGTAAATTAAACAGGCAGGTTGTATTCTTAATAGATCACTTTTGGTAAGGCCGTAACCCTTTGGGTGATGATAGCAGCTCTATCCAAGTGGTGGGGTTATGGAAGAATTCATTCCGAACAGATTAATGGAAACACACTTTTTGGGTCTATTTATAGTCTCTGTCATTGCCACCAAATTGAGACCATCCAGGGACTTTTTTTGACTGAGGAGTTAGACTTCAGAGCCATTAAGCAGAAGCTTGACTTTAAAGCAGTAACAAAATCAAAACCAAAACCAATTTCTGAATGAATTGTTGCATTTCTTTAACCAGAAAGCATCAATGCTCCATTATGGGGGGAAGAGAGAAGGGAAATAAGGGATTAATTGTTTTAATTGGATTTGATTTTCATATAGGCTCCTGATTTGTATTCCTCTAAATTTGTACATATTTGTTATTAACAATTATTACATTATCTTCCTTAAATAGTCATCTTTCTTCTTACTGAAGAAACTTCAAGCATAGAATGCATTTTACATTTAATTAAAATCTGTTAATATTATCCAGCTTTCTAACAGTGGAATAGAATTATTCATTCACTC
The DNA here is from genome assembly GCA_004024845.1 of Tonatia bakeri. Lineage (NCBI taxonomy): Eukaryota > Metazoa > Chordata > Mammalia > Chiroptera > Phyllostomidae > Tonatia > Tonatia bakeri. Next base: position 43,179 of record PVIA01003731.1, read on the forward strand.
AGCAAGTATTTATTGAGCACCAACACTGTGCCACACATAGTGCTAGGCATTGGAGATGCAGGTGAACCATACAGGCCAGGTTCCTGTGCTCATGGAGTTTACAGTCTAACAGGGAAGACAGACAATTAAATGAGCAATCCACTACAGTGTGACAGGTGTCCTTATAGGTAATGTGTGAGAATACAAAGAAGGCACCTCTATCCCAATCTTAAACCAGGGAGGTTTCTCTAAATAAATGACATTTAAACTGAGGACTCTGACTATTTGGAATTTGAGTTCAAGTAATTGTTCATCGTAGCAGACAGCTAACACAGACACATAACAAAGACAGTGAGTTCCTACTATGTGCTAGGCACTCTTCTATGTACTTTATATGCCTTATTTCATTTAATTCTTAGAAGATGTCTTCAAGTTAAATCTATTATTATTGTAAGGCTGAAGGTTAAAGTGATTAGGTAACTTTTCTGATGTTATATGACTAATAAGTAGCAAAACCAGGATTCCGATACTAGTTTGTTCCACTTTGAAGGCCATGATATTTCCAATATCTAGCTGTATAACAGAAAACTTTTAGCTAAAATATGAGAACACAATCTTAAAGACTAACTCTTTAAAATAGTATAATGGTTATCAGTGGAAAACATTACATTAATTTACCATTAAAGATGGTGGGCTGACCACACACAATTGTGTCCTTCACTGTACTAACTAACATGTCAGTAAAAGAAAAACCTCTCTAGAAACTTACAGTGATCAAAAGAATGGCATAGTCACCACCATTCATGAACCAAGAATTCCAATGAGTGTTTGGAGAACAAAAGAAAAAAGAGTAATTGTTGCTAATGAAATAGGGCAGAGGAAGCTGAAAGCTTATTGAATGTAGAAGAAAATTACGAGGAAGCAGATTTGCCTCCTAGAATGTGGGAGAGGCTCAAGAGTGGAGTGGGAGATTGGAATGGTTGGAAGTAAGACCTAGAGCTAGAAATAATGGGGTCGATTGAAAATATGGGTTTGAAACAACTGGACAAATATTGTTTGCAATGGAGATCACTGCAATCAGAAATCGAACTCCCAAGCAGAAGGCTGGTTGTTATTTGGAGGAGCTGAATAGCTCCAGAGACAAAACAGTCCATCTTCTTCTAATGAAGGGGATGGCTGTCTGTCTGTTCTGTTTAAAGCATTGCTGGGCTGTCCGCTAGCCAGATCAGGTTTGAGTTGACTCCCTTTTAAATATGAGGAATCAACAAAAACTCAGACATTTGAGAAAATCCTTCAACATAAAGAATGGGAAAAATAAGCAAACAAGGGGGACAAAACAAAAACATCTAGGAAAAAATAGAGTTCAGAGCAGAGAAGAAGTTAAAAGAAAGAAAAAGAAAACACTCCAACTACCATCCTTTGAGATACAAAAGAACATATTTCCACACATAAAACAAAATTAAGACACATAAAAGAAGGAACAATTGGGAACAAGTAAGAGTTCTTGGGAATTAATAATGATATTGGCAAAATATTAAATTCAGTAGATAACTTGAAAGATAATATCAAAGAAATGTCCCATAATGCAGAACAAAATGACAAAGACGAAATAAGAAAGAAATCTAAAAGTTCAAAGACTAATCTATGAGGTCCAGAGAAGAAGAAATAATCAAAGAGTAAACAAACAAAAATCTTCAAGGACAACATGAGTGTCCATATTTGAGGGGCTCACTGATTTTTCAGCCCTTTGAATGGGAAAACACCTACACCAAAGAACACAATTGTCAATTCCAGAAATTCTTGAATGAAGAGATGATTCAAATATCTCTAGAGAGAAGGTACAGATCATTTTCAAAGTGAAAACCCAAATGGCAATGGACTCCCCAACAACATTACTAGCTGCTCAAAGTTTTGAGTGAAAATTAGTTTTTATCTTAAAATCCCATACTCAACCACTCATGTAGATTTTTTTTTTTTAATGCGGTCATGCAAGTCCCCAAAGCTCTATTTCTGGCATGCCCTTTCTTAGGAACTTATTGGAAGGTGTGTCCAACACAGTAAGGATGTAAGCTAAGGAAAAGAATAGAGGAAAAAGCAAATCCAAAAAATGAAGCCCGAAGAAGACAGCTGTGCAGAGGCCAAGGGCATGAGCAGTCCAATTCACAGCAGGAGGAAATGGGGCTCTGGTAGCAAAAAATTAGGGGCTTGATATACTGTCTCACTTGAAAATCTCGACACGTGAAAATGGGCAAATATGCAGGAGAGGGAAACAATTGAGACTCAAGAAATAAAGCTGGATAAGAAAATAAATGTAATCAAAGCATACATCTTAGCCTTCCAGTAAATAACGCATACGTTAGCAATTTAAGTACAAGCTATGATATGACTGTTTTGGGAGGATGGTAGTGAGAGAGGTGTGCATGTGTGTGAGAGAACCATACCCTCATCTGATACGAGCAAGTTAATAGACGATGTCTAAGATTGGTAGGTTAAGAAGCAGCCAAACAGCATATTACTTGGAGATCTGGGAGTAACTACCACAAGAGGGAAATAGAAGAGTTATAAGTAATTGCCCCTAGGAAGTAGAGCTGGGAAGTAAGGGGTACGTGGGACCTAAGAATATTATTTTGTTTTTATAAGGATTTTAAAGCTATTTGATTTTTTTAGCTATGTGCATGTTACACAAATTGAAAAGTTTATAAAGGGAAACAATGTTATATGTCAAATCATCTGTTGAGAAGTCAACATATGTTTCTGTTTAAATTTAAGTGTCCCTGGTCCTAACACTCAGAATAAGAACCAAAGACAAATACATATTATCAATAAACAATTTCATTTCCTTGCCAACTATTTCATTCTCATGTTGACTAATTCAATTTACAATATGTCACATAATAAAAAATAAAATATACCTAATTGTATGTGAATGTGTTAAGGACTATTTACCAAACTGGTAATTCTGTGCAACTTGTTCAAACTTAAATTAGATAAATAAATGTTCTGAGAAGTTACTCTCACGGAAATTGGAAATCCTTTGCCCTTTTATTCTGTGTTGATTTTTGGAGGTGTTTTAGTATGTTTTATATGATCTTTTTTTCCATTTGTTTAAGCAATAAGTTTGTTCTCTCCCTTCAAAAACAGTAATTTTTCCTAGATAGGAAACCAGTTAGAGGTATATTCCTGTCACATACCTTGAGTGAAATATTGCATTCTGCTTTTGATGAAAATAGAGTAAAGCACACAATTATTATCTGATCTGACTTAAAATAATACTCACTGCCATCTGTGCTTGTTCTACCACCATTCAACTTACCTTGAAAAATAAAGGACACCTGTGGCCTTAACAGTCTCTGCCTGTTGGTTCTGTTCTTTCTATGAGGAGCATTTTCATTAACGATAGAAGTGGTATTTGACTCTTCTTTCTAGACCTGTGGCCATTTCTCTCCGTCTTGCTAGAGCGGCCTGCCCTGGCAGGGCACCGTCAGTAGCTGAGAGCTCAGGTTCTGGTGTCTAACTTAGGTTTGAATGTTGGCCCAGGTACTTACCAGGTATGTGACTTTGGACAAATTACTTATTCCCTCTAAGTTCCTTTTTTCTCCCTTCAAAATAAGGTTAATTATAGCACTAACCCAGGAGTTGTGGACAAGATTAAAAACACATTTCAAGTAAAGTCATTAGTAAAATGCCTTGAGCATAGTAAGTGCTCAATAAATGATCATTATTATTGTTGTTACAAATTTTCAATAGCACAGCATGGTTGAAAAACGGGGCTAGAGATCAGAAATACTAGATTATTCCCAAGGTTTCTTCCAGCTGTGGCATTCTATAGGGTGTGATTAGGTCCTTAATATCCATGATTTGCAAGACTCTTTGGTGCACTTTAGTAATACAGAATATAAAATAGTTACTAAGGAGTTATCATGAATATTTATGTGTGAAGAAACACACTAGATTAAGGAGACATGTCTGACTAGGAAGATGACTGTAGGAAGCATGATAACAATCATGCTTATTGAAGGAGGAAGCAGTATGATAGAGGACTAGAGGACTTGAAGCAAAGACGACAGAACAAGGAAGTCATTGCATCATTATTACTGACATGACATTTGCCTAAGAAAATGAAAGCATTTGACGAAGATGCCTGTCTCCTTTGTATTTATAAACAGATTAAAATGTTGCAAATGTATTTTAGTTCAACAATATTGATTATGTTTGACCATTTAGTTTCAAAGTACAGATGCGGCTGTCCTTAATTTTCTGTTGTAGCTTGGTCAGGCTCCAAAGGCACCCTCCATTAGCTCCTTTATTAGTATATTTAAATACCCTCTTGGCTTCATTAAGCTTCAGATGGCTTTATTCTCCATTCAGCTGTATTTGTGTTCAACAGATTTGCCAAGTTTCCTTATAAATCTTCCTCCAGCAGATGCTGAGATGCATTTGGCATGGGGTGACTCAGGTTTTGGGTAATGGTCCATGCTTCTTGAGTTTGGGAAGGCTATGACTTTTGTAGCAACCATACCTCTGTGGCCCTCTGCACTCATACACTGCTTCCTCTCATCCAGTAAGGGACTAGAGAACAGTCCCAGGTGGACCTGGTCAGATGTTCCCCAGTAATGCCCACCACTGCACATTAACTATCACATTTTGGAGGTAATGGTGGTAGCAGAATATCATGAGCTACCCACATTAGGATTTTCTTAACCCCTTCCTCTATTGGCACTGTAAATCCCCAAGACACTGCCCCAGAAGTGGCTTGGTACTAACCTTGTCTAATAGCATCATTTTGCTAAATGACCTTAATATATGCAATTTAAGTAGATAATTTCAATTTCTTTCTCTAAAAACAGGTGATCAGAGGGAGATCTAACTCCCTAGAACTGTGCATCAAATAGATCTTTCTGCAATGATGGAGATAGTTTATATCTGTGGTAGTCACCAGCTACATGTAAATACTGAGCATTGAAAATGTAGGTAGTGTAACTCAGAAAGTGAAATTTTAAATTTTATTCCACTTAAATTAATTTAAAAGCCCTAAAAAGTCATTGTTCACATGCATACTTATATAATAAATATTATTCTAAAAGATACTTGGCCCTAAGGAAGAGGAATTTAGACTTAACAATGGAAAAATAATTTTTTAAAAGAGTTCTGCCTGGTCTTAGGGACACTGAGCTGATCTTGCAGGTGGCAGGAGAGAAGGAGCCTCCAGTTTTCTATTTTGGGGGCTGATTTACCTAATGAGCTTGGGAAAGTTCAACAGGTGCTTCTGGGGAAGTCCTGGGGAAAACTCCAGGTGATTACATACCACAACTCTGCACTGTACTTATCTATTCTCATGTGTTTAGAAATCACCTCGATTTTTTTCTGAGTGCAATAATTACAATAATAATAAAAAACATAGTCTAACACACCTGAGATGTCTTTAATTTTACTTAAAATCTGGGAGAAACGCTTTTTTTTAATCCTCATTGTTGTATCCATGGTGGCTAGAACAATATCTGGCAAATGGTAGGCATCCCATAAATATTTGTTGAGTAAATTAGCAAATTAAAGAGAATGTGTTTTTTTTTTTTTTAAGCAGTGCTAGTTTCTGGTATCTGTTGATACTTTGATGTTTCCCTTTTGGCAGGGAATAAGCAAACAGCTAGACAATCATGAGCTTGGCTAGACAACCAAAAACATTACTTCGCCTTGTTTCAGTTCTGCCCAGGCTATCTCCCAGGCATCTGAAGTCTGGTTGCAGTTTGCTCAAAAATGTGTGTGCTTGTTATGCGCAGAGAGATTTTAATCTCAGCTGGCATCTTTTCTTTTTGCTCTATAACTAGGTACCAAACCATGTTAAAGACTGGGAAGAATTAGCGGCTGTTTTAACATCTGGAGGCAAAAGAGTTCTTAACTGGGGAGAATAAAAGAGTTAGTTCTGGGGTCACTCTTTCTCCTTTCCCTTCCCTGTTCATTGGTGGGGGTGCTGTGGTTAGTTAACAAGGGGAATTTGTCGAGGTAAACCTGACACATTACATGGTTTCCCCTGTGTATAACTCAGCAACAGGGAGACATGACTGATCATTTTCCATTTAGCTTAGGAGAATGTTCCACTTGTCACTTGCAATATTTTCAGTGGCTTTCTTCCAGAAGTTCATTCTGCAGATGAGCAATAAGAAGTGTGACAGACTTGAGGAGACTATTGTCAGCGAGAATTACCCAAACTATATCCTCTGGGGACTGAACATAAGCTCATGTCTGCAAGGAATAGAAACCTGGGGTGATCGGGCCTATTGAGAGTTCCGTGAACCACATGAGAGGATTGAGTTACAGTAACAATTGGTGGGGAAAATACTTCCATTCTGCTGAGGTTAAGTCTGAACCGATAGATTCTTTCAGTCAGAACGTGAGTAAAGAGCCATTTCTGTCTTGCAACAGGGCTTAAGAAGGGAAGTGGACGAGAGAGAGAAAGTAATCTTAAAAAGCTAGTTCTCAAGTACAGTAACTATGCAATTCTAAGAATTATAACTCAATTACTGTTCCATTAGCTATATAAAGATAAAACTTTCAAGATTTAACCAACTTGGATGCCTTTAGCAGATTATTGTTGCTGAATTACTGTAGAAAGCACCAGCTGAGACTCCTCGCTTGCTATAAAGAGAGGTGTGGGGGAGGGGCACTCAGAATAATGAGAAACAAAGTTAAAATCTGCCTCCCTTTTTCTGTTACTCCTGTCTGATGTTTAGTCAACAAGTGCACTGCAGCCAACAGTGGGCCCAGTCCTGTGACGATGGGCACAGTCCTTAGGCACTTGTTTGTATAGCATGACCCAAGAATCTTCATTTTTAAACTTTATTATACTTGTTTTTAAAAAATAATAACTGCAGAATAATACCATTTAGTAAATTACAGAATCCCTCAGGGTAGTGATCAGTCCATTTTATGCACATATTGCATTTTACTTATCCCAGAAAATTTCCTCATGCCTCTCGCAGTCATTACACCTGCAAAGAATACCATTATTTTTAATGCCTTCGGGAAAGATTAATTGTGCTTATTCCTGAATCTGCATTTTAATTTAAAAGAAATACAAGGAATTCTTACATGCATTGAAATTTGAGAAACTGACTTGAGGTTTTGAACATAAAACAAAATTGAAATCTCTGAACCAGGTCCTTCAAATAAAACAAAGCACAAAATTCATGTGTTTAGATTGATCTATAGTGTGGTGATCACAAATCAATATTTTCAATTTCATCATGAAAGCTCTGCAAGGAAATAAAATACAGCTTTTTGTCTGGACTAACATTACTGCCAAATATTAGAGAGGTTCACCTGAAGCCAGACATCTACAAATTCCTGTTATCGTAAATACACCATGATGCTTCGTGGGCTCGGATTCCACCTTCGTTAGCATATGTAGGAAATTCAGACTCAGGAAATATTTTGTCCTTGTCAGCTGTGGTATATTTTCCTTACCCATTCTAAATCTGTCATTTTTGGTCTTATGAATAAACTTCATGGTTTAGCCTACTGTAATTTTAATACTGAATGCAATTTTACTAGGTTGTAGGGTCTGGTACACTTTTCAATGAATTCAAATAAAGTTGTGAATATTAAGATAGGGACCCTTTGCATTCATTTTTTATGGTTTACAAATTTTACTTTAGGTTACATTTAAAAAAAATAGCACTTTGCTATTCTTTGGCCACCTGTCCCTATATTTTTAGCAATATCTTACAATACCATGTAATTATTCCCAAGCACTCCCTTTTGACTTTCTGGACCAACTTTTGATGGCCTTCTTTGCCCAATAATCTGTTCATCTCTTCTTAGTAGTGACTACTCAATGCATTTAAATCTTCCCTGGACCTCCTGAAAGCATCACTCTAAGTCAATATTTCCTAATTAAATGGACATTTCAACAAGGCTACATGAAGTTTCTTTCATCTCCCAGTGGGTTGCAATGGGCCCAGAGACTCCTGGGACTGCCTGAGGGGTCAGGATGTCTATAATGTTTGTCAATGTGTATTAGTGATTAGCCAAATATTTTCATTATGTATAATCCCCATTACCATTGTCTACAAAGAAACCACAGCTTCCATGGCTATCAGTGGTGAGATGGAGTTAAGAAGATTCATCAAATCGCAGAAAAGTTCACTCTCATACTTACTCTAACACAGTCCTGTGATACGTGCAAATGCTGCAAGTCAGGCCACAGAATCTGTGCCATCATACTGACAGATAAAAAATTCGCACCAACAATTTACATTTTTCTTACAGTTAAATCCTGTGAAGCAAAAGTATCACTTATGACAGAGATTAGTAATATTAAAGCCATATAACTTATCATATGGAGTACCTAGATATCTGAATAGGTATTTCTATTCACTTCTGAAAATCGTTATTTACATTATGATGCACAAAATGAACTTGTTTTGCTGTTAATTACACCAGCTTTTTGTATAATAGTACTGAGCTAAAATGGGGAAAGTTAGTATTAACAACTTTCCTAGAAACTAAAATTGACTTTATATTTTTAAGTTAAAAAACACAGGTGCATTATAAGAATGTAGATAATACAGAAAAGTAGAAAGAAAAAAGCACTTGTACTCACCCACTCATTGAAAACAACCCTTGCCATCCTCATGCATTTCCTTCTAGGCTCGCCCTGCTGCAGCTCTGGCATGGTTGTAATCACTCTGTAGTCTACTTACCTCATTTGCTATCTTATCACACTGCTTCATTTTACTGAAACACTCCATAAACACAATTTTTAACAAGTACATATTCTAGTGTGAATATAACATACTTTAATTTTTTATTTGTCTAATATTGAACAATTAGCCTGTTTCAAATTTTTACTACTACAATTAAAACTATTATGAACATCTTTGTTCATAAGACAATTATATTTCTGCTTATTTACTTACAATACATACTTTGGAGAATACTTTCAAAGGGAAGTATCATTTTAAGAGTGTGTTTTCCCCCCAAAATTACACCAGATAGTATCTGTGAGCAGTGCATCCTTTCTGTTTGTTGTATTGATCCCATCCTTAAAACCTAACCTTAGCAAGTTCCTGGTTAGAATCCTTAAACATGAAATGAGTTATACCCTCCTCAATATCCAGGCTCATCTAACAAAGAAACCACATGGGAATAGAAGAGAACAAAGAGAAGAAAAGGAAGAAAAACTAGATGGGAAGGAAGGAAGAAAGGACGGCGGGGAGGAAAAGCAGACAGAAGGGAGGAAGACAGGCATGCAGGACACAGGACTGTTGTGAAGGAAGCTGAACCCACGTTTCCCATCTAAGGACAGCCCTTCACACCAACTAGTCCTTCTCAGTCTCCTTTTTCCGACTCACGACTAGGGACTGACATGCATAAAACAGGTTTCAAATCCTCCTTTTGCACTCTTCAAAACCCAAAGCTTATAAAATTAGAAATACATTTTAAATTAGCCCTCTTTCTCCTTTTGTCAGGGTACATGCATTTTCACGCATATCATCTCATTTGAGTCTTCAGTCAATTACTGTGAAATAGATATTAGTACCCCAAATTTATAAATAAAAAAACACCAAACTCAGGTTAAGCATCTTTCCTGTGTTGCATAGGAAATGGTAGGGCTAGGTCTCAGGTTAGTGACTCTAATTTTACTCTGCTCCAAGTTTTCTGTGGCTCCTTGATTTCTATTAACTTTTCTGATTCCTCATGCCAGCGTTGCCCTGGCATTCTTGGATCTTTGCCTGGACTTCGCTTCTTTAGTCTGGGCTTCTTGCCTAGTTACTTCAAACTGCTACTGCCCACATCTCAAGCTGTCAATTTGCCAACTTTGTATTAAATAGTGTGTTTATTTAAGAAAACTTCCTTTTGATGTATTTTAGACAACAAGGAGACTTTATTAGAATATCTAGTGGAGATATTTCTCCTTAAAGGTAACCTCTGACTTCCCATTCACTTAAAGGTCTGACCTGTTCCTCTGCCAGTGGTCTGGTATGCACCCCCATCACCATTCTGGGGGCAGGAGAGCAGGTGTTCCCACACTGACCCGGTTGTTATAACATTGCAGGGAAACCTGCTAACTGTTCATCTACCTCCTGTCTCATCTTATTGGACACAGAGAGTATATGCCCCATATGACTGAGTTGTGGCCATTGGAAAGTGAGTGAAAGTCCTATGTGCCACTTCCATGACTGAAAAGGTCTTACGTGTGCAAATAATCCTTCACACTCATTTTTCCTTCACTGGCTTGAAGCAGACCTTTGAAGCTACATGCTGAAGATGGTAGAGCCTCAGATTGAAAGAACCTGGGAGCTTGAAAGAAAGCCAGCTATTGACAAGGAAAACCCATTTCAGATTTTACATGAGCAATAAATAAACTTTCTCACTTGTTCCATTATACATTTTCAGAGCTTATGTGTTTTACCAGTTCACCTACTCTAGTTTTTCCAGTCTGTCATCTGCAGTGGAGATGCCACCAAGATGCAGATTGTCGTGAAAACCCTTATGGGGAAGACCATCACTCTCGAGATTGAATGCTTGGATAAAATAGAAAATTTAAAGACCAAGATCCAGGATAAAGAATTCCCCCTGATCAGCAAAGACTGATCTTTGCTGGCAAGCAACTGGAAAATGGATGTATTTTGTCGGACTACAGCGTTCAGAAGGAGTCCACTCTTTGTCTTGTCTTGAGACTTTGTGGTGCTACTAAGAAAAGGAGGAAGTCTTACACCACTCCCAAGAAGAATAAGCATAAGAGAAAGAAGGTTAAGCTGTCTGTCCTGAACTACCACAAAGTGGATGAGACTGCAAAATCATTTGCCCTCGTTGGGAATGTCCTTCAGATGAATGCAGTGCTGGAGTTTTGTGGCCCGCCACTCTGACAGATAAATGTCTGTCATGGCAAATGTCTGACCTAGGGCTTCAACAAATCAGAGGATGGTCATTGTATGTGGGTTAATAAAAGACATGAACTAACAAAAAGATGTTTAAGAGATGTTTAATTGCTAATTAAGGCATACCTCTGCCTCAGAGATGTTTAATTGCTAATTAAGGTGTACCTCTTTGGTGTTGTGGTTTGACTACACAGCAAAATTAAAGACATTCATTTTTTAAGTGGGAATTTTCAAAAAGAGTTGCTGTGTGAGATTGCACATGTTTATATATGTGTATCAAATACTGTTTGGGATCTAGGAGCCTTACTGTTCCTGTAAGCTTTGAATCTATAAAATAAAGCCTGTTTGCTGCTTTGCTTTTTAAAATGGCATAGTTGCATTGTATTTAACAGAGTATCATCGCAAGGTTGGAAGGCAGCAAATCCTTGTGAGAGTAGAGTCTCCTAATCCAGTTCACATCAGCATTCCCATAGCAATGAAGCAATCTCCAAGGAAACCCATGTGGCCATTAATAGGTAGGACTGCTAAGGCAGAAGGCTCCCTCTTCATATTTTAACTGCCAGCTGTGGAGTGTCACGAACCTGATCGCTGTTGGAGATGTGATGAAGGATTAATTAAGAGGCCTCAATGACTTATGTGATGCATTCAGGACTTATGGGGGTGTGAGAAGGATAAAAGGAAAATTTCTTCCAGTATTTAAATCCAGTAGATTATAGGATTCAGGGGTATAATGCAAATAAGGGTCAGAAGGAGGAAGTTTTTTTCGGAGAGAAAGAAAATATGTTCCCCTTTGGTGGTGCTGATCTCAAGGCCAGCAGCCTTCTTGTTCAGTGATTAAGTTAGTACCTTCTCTCCTCTCCTTAGGCCCATCCATCCTGGTATCTGTCCTTAGCCAAAATTCCCTCATTTCTGCCTTTGATGTGTGTTTTAACATACCACTGAGTGATCCTGCATGCATTTCCAAGTATGACTATTTTTTTGGAAATGCCTTGCCAGAAACTGAAATTAAAAAAAAAAAAAAAAGCAGCCCTGGCTGGTGTGGCTCAGTGGATTGAGTGTCAGCCTGTGAACCATAGGGTCAGCGGTTCGATTCCTAGTCAGGGTGCGTGCCTGGGTAGCAGGCCAGGTTCCCAGCGGGGGGTACATGAAAGGCAACCATACATTCATGTTTCCCTCCCTCTCTTTCTCCCTCTCTTCCTCCCTTCCATCTCTCTGAAAATAAATAAATAAAATCTTTAAAAAAAAGCAAAGGGAAAAGCCAAATATCATTTATTCATATTTTATTTAGTTCCATCCTTTCTTAAAGAAATAAAAAAGCTCTAATCAGATATCTGCCTGGTTCTTGGGCTGAGGCATAGTCTCTATCATGTCTTCTATCTTGTTTGGGGCATAACTTATTTTTGTATTTATTAGTTTGGCCAGTTAGGCTGCTCCACTAAGAACAACTGTGAACACTGCTGACTAAAGAATGCCTAACAGAGACTTACCAAAGTAATCCCCCCATCACTTTAGTTGAGAAAAGAAACAAACCCTTGTGGCTCAGGATAAATGAAAATTTTATTTTAAAAGTAATTTTAGTTTCTTAAGTTACAGCTCTAAATATTTCTGAGACATCCCCACTCTGAGCTTCTTATCTTTAGCAACATTTACCTTTGATCGTCTTCAGTAGACCCATTCCCCAGGTCACATCCTGAACCAACCACTGTTACCTGAAACAGCTCAAATAGCCCTTCTGATCACAGCCTTCCTGCTTCCAAAAATTTCACTCCATTGCTCCTGGTACATTTTATTTCTAAGCTCACTGAAATTTGCAAGGCTCTGACTACTTTAATTTTCTTCTTTAAAAATATATTTTATTGATTATGCTATTACAATTGTCCCATTTTCCCCCTTCATTCTCCTCCACCCTGCACACCCTCTCCCACCCACATTCCCCCCCTTTAGTTCATGTCCGTGTGTCATAAGTTCTTTAGCTTCTACATTTCCCATACTATTCTTGCCCTCCTCCTGTCTGTTTTCTACCTACCAACTATGCTACTTATTCTCTGTACCTTTCCCCCCTCTCTCCCCACCCCACTATCCTGTTGATAACCCTCCATGTGATCTCCATTTCTGTGGTTCTGTTCCTGTTTTAGTTGTTTGCTTAGTTTGTTTTGTGTTTTTTGTTTTAGGTGTGATTGTTAATAGTTGTGAGATTGCTGTCATTTTACTATACATGTTTTTTATCTTTTTCTTAGATAAGTCCCTTTAACATTTCATATAAGGGCTTAGTGATGATGAATTTTTTTAACTTGACCTTATCTGGAAAGCACTTTATCTGCCCTTCCATTCTAAAGGAAAGCTTTGCTGGATAGAGCAATCTGGGATGTAGGCCCTTGCCTTTCATGACTTGGAATACTTCTTTCCAGCCCCTTCTTGCCTGCAAGGTCTCTTTTGAGAAATCAGCTGACAGTCTGATGGGAACTCCTTTGTAGGTAACTGTCTCCTTATCTCTTGCTGCTTCTAGGATTCTCTCCTTCATTTTTACCTTGGCTAATGTAATTCTGATGTGCCTTGGTGTGTTCCTCCTTGGGTTCAACTTCTTTGGGACTCTCTGAGTTTCCTGGACTTCCTGGACATCTATCTCCTTTGTCAGAATGGGGAAGTTCTCTTTTATTATTTGTTCAAATAGCTTTTCTACTTGTTGTTCTTCCTCTTCCCCTTCTGGTGCCCCTATAATTCAGATGTTGGATCGTTTAAAGATGTCTTGGAGGTTCCTAAGCCTCTCATTTTTCTGAATTCTTGTTTCTTCATTCTTTTCTGTTTAGTTGTTTCTTTCTTCTTTCTGGTCCTCATCATTGATTTGAGTCCCAGTTTCCTTCCCATCACTATTGGTTCCCTGTGCATTTTTCTTCATTTCACTTAGTGTAGCCTTCATTTTTTCATCTAATTTGTGATCATATTCAACCAATTCTGTGAGCATCCTGATCATCAGTGTTTTGAACTGTGCATCTGATAGTTTGGCTACCTCTTCATTGCTTAGTTGTAAGTTTTCTGGAGCTTTGATCCATTCTTTTGCTTGGGCCATTTTTTTTATTTATTTATTTTTTTTGGTCTTGACATGCCTGTTACATAGTGAGGGGCAGAGCCTTAGGTGTTCACTAGGGTGGGGCAACCTAGTAGCTGGGTTGTGACACTGTATGTGGGGCAGGGGTCTAAGAGTGAACAATGGCACTTGATCCGCTTTCTGTTGGATTTCAGTCCCTTCTGCCGCTTACCCCAAGCAAACTGGGCCCTTTTGATGCTGATTTCCATGTGGGTGGTTTGTGAACATTGTAGGACTCTGTGGGTCTCTGCAACGAACCCTCCTATGAAGCTAGGAGTTTCTCCCTGCACCTCAACCCCCACAGGTGTTTTCAACTGATGTTTTGAGGCTTTATTTCCATGAGCTGGAGCCCTGGGTTGTGCAGTCTGTCTTACTCCCCAGTTTCACCTGGTTTATCTGCACGTGAATGTGGGACTGCCAGATCCACCAGCCACCTTGTGCAATGTGCCCCTCCACAATCCACCACCTTGCTGGGTCCACCCACTGCTGCCCACTGCGCCCAGGGTCTGCCCACTGCTCCCAGGGTCTGCCAGCCACAGCTTTGCAGTGAACACTCTCTGCCCCAGCTGCCCGACACCACCCCTCCTACCAGTCTGGATGAATGTGTCTTCTTTAACTCCTTGGTTGTTGGACTTTCATACTGTTCAGCTTTCTGTCAGTTCTGGTTGTTATTTTGTTTCTAAATTGTTGTTGTCCTTATTTTGGTTGTGCAAGGAGGCACAGTGTGTCTACCTATGCCTCCATCTTGGCCAGAAGTCTTGGCTACCTTAATTTTCTTGCAGGTTTTCACTGATGCCCCAATCCTATCCAAATTCCTTCCAATCTAGCCTAGATTTTATGGCACATCATTTCAACAAATTTCTTATCACAGTCAATTCCCCTATGGTCCAATCCTTCTAATTAAAGATCTTTCTTAAACCTATCATTTGTCCTCCATGCTCCTATGCTCAGACTCCTGGCAACTAATACAGACATCATACTAAAAATGTATTGCTTCTCAGATAAGCTCCTGGGGCCACTAAGCCACCCTTTGGTTGGGTGTTTTTTCCATTTCCTTCACAGCAGCACTCCCTCACAGCCATCATTCTCTCTAGACATAATGCCCCTCTTCTCCCACAAAAGGTATTTCCTTACAGTTCACAGCACTGGTGGGGGGAGGGTGGTAGGGGAGGAAGACATCTATCAGGAAAGATCTTTCTCACATTCCTTTCCCTACAGAGATATACTTATCTGAAAGTAGGCTGTCCTTTTCTTATGTCCTAGAGGAAGAAATTTCTACCCAAATTTGGTCCCTGCATCCATTCTTCAGATCCTATCTGCTCTCAATTACTCAAGATCTTTATATCACTGATTATTTCTTCTCTTTCCTGTATCATCAACTTCTCAACTGGATCCTTCAGCACCATGTAATTATGTGGTCCATCTTAATGAAAAGCTTACCCTTGACCAATCCTTACTCCTTTCCTTCTCAGTCCCCCTTCTTGTAAGAGTGGTTTGTACTTACTTTCTCTACATCTTCCTTTGCATCCCTTAATCTTTTATAATTTGCTGCTGCTTCCACTACAATAATGAAATTACCCTTACTAAGGTAATTTCAATGACCACTACAGAGTTTATACATTTAAAGGCCAGTTTTTCAGTTTTTCATTCTCTTCCTTGACATCCTTGCAGTATCCTGGCCAATCTCACCCTCTTCAGGTGATCTCTCCTGGATTCTAAAATAATATTTTCCCTTGTTTCTCCTCTCGCCTTTCTAACCTGTCCATCTCATTCTGCTTCCTAGACTCTTCTTCTTATACATACCAAAAGAAGTTTTGAAACAATGACAAAGAGAATTCTATGTCTGATCCTCTTCTATTCTCCCTCTTTATACACTTAGTGAGTTACTCAGATCTTAATTCTGCTGCTCACCCAGGTGATTCCAATGTAATGCTGGGTCTGGGAGCCACGGACCTACAAGATGAAGTCTTTACTCTTCAACATGATTTCAAGCTCCTTCATGACCTGGTTTCTGGGCACCTCTCCAGTTTCCTCTGATCTCTCACCTCTGTGTGCCCCATGTGGAAGAAGAAGGAGGAGGAGGCAGATTAGGAGAAGGCAGAGGAGGAGAAGCAAAAAAAAGAACATAAATAGCTATTGTTATTGAGCATTTACCACGTACAGTATAGTCAAGTGGTTAAGAGCTCAAACTTGGAACCAGAAATCCTAAGGTCAAATCCTAGATCTGGCACTTGTTAGCTATGGAACCATGATCTGATTGAAAATACCTCTTTGTGCCTCAGCATCCTTATTTGTAAAAAGGGAAGTTGTAATAATAGTTCCCTCATAGTATTACGACTATCTGGGAAGTGAATAAAATTGTGGCTGGCATGTGTTAAGTATTCAGCAAATGTTAATCAGTCATGGTCATTGTATCAAGTAGTTTGCAAACAATGGCTTATCCCAAGATTGAATGACATAATGAGCATCATCTCCCAAGGTAGAAGTCAAAAACTTGTTTTTCCCAGGCTCCCTCTAGGATAGGCTTGTGATAAAGACATTATGCAGGATTTTGATTCCAAAGAGAGCAATGTGAGGGCTTAGGCACCATGAGGAATCCATTTTTTTATGAGAATGGACAGTGGAAGGTACTTGGGTTTAAACAGTAGAGGAGATTTTGATGTTTAATGTACAATGTCAGTGGTGCCCAGCATGTTGTCTGTGTCCAAAGGTGGCAAGAGGCCTTTGCTAGAGCAGCCCCTCAGTATAGCGTGGGTTTTACCTGGCAAAGTATGCTGAAAGCCCAACTTCAGAGTTCTCTCAGAGACTCTGTGGACTGTACAGAATACCCTTTAATGACTTACTTCTGCTTAAACTCAATACAGTGGAATCTATTGTTGGCAACTAATAGCCCTGACTGTTATGCTAGTATTGGGAAATACACACACACACACACACACACACACACACACTCATTTTTATATGGCTTCCGTTGCTTCTAAAACTAAATGCTACAACGAGGGATTGCCTGTGAAAAATTGACTGTCTTTGCTTTGTATCACTGGGGGCTACACTTTTAACATCTCTATTTCCCAGCCTCCCTTGCCATGGGGCTGCAGCCTAGTCCTGTCAGTGGGAGGCACGGGCAGGACACATAGGTGGCAGGAAAGGATAAGCCCCTTTTCTCTTTCTGTTCTGGCAGCATCCTGGGAAACAACAGCAGCAACAGTAAGTGCATGTGGGCTCTGGGCTGCCTGCTGCAGAAGATGGTTTCGGGGTTGCAGCAGCAGTGTGAGCTCTGTCAGCCTTTGTTCTGATCCTACAGGAAGCTGTGATGGGGCAGGTGGCAATCATCTCCTGGGCTCCTGGTTTTCTGCAGGGTAGTGACGGTTGTGGTTCCCATGGTCCTGCAGCACCCATGGGAGCTCTGGCAATCCTAGCTACAGTTAGTTTGAGCTCTGGATAACAGCATTCCCTCCTTTGTTCCCATACCCAACATGAAAGTGACTTCATGTAGTCACTAATCTCTGAGTAACTGCATCACCTGCTTTTTTTTTTATCTCCAGCTTTTCCAACACCTTGTTACCAATTTCTTGTGTATTAAGTCCCCTCGGTGTAAATACCTAGAGACTTTCTGTTTCCATGATTGACACAGAAACAAAAGGCTATAAATTTCTTTTCCAAATTCTTGGCAACTTTATTGTTTGTGATTATACTTCCTCAAGGGAAAGCTGTTTTTAAATTGTTACAAAAATCTCTGCAGCAGAAAGCTTTTCGGAAAGGGTTTGTTGGACTACATGCTAGCCAGAAAAGGAGCAGGTCCTGGGCATGCAGCCTAAACCACTCGCAGTGGGGCCAGATGGAGAAGACAGTGCGTCTGCCATCCCGGAGCTGGTGGCGCCCTTTTACATGTTGTTTGGGGAAGAAAGACATAAGTTGTTTGGAAACAATTTACACTGCCTATAGATGAAGGGGGTCGGGGAAGGTGAAGCGGGACTAGTTCTCGGACAGGTGCATAGTCCATAAAGAATTGTTGGCTCTTTGGGATTGGTTGTGGGCAACAGCACAGAAAGTTCATGAGTTAGCAAATGAGGGAGCACCTGGTGGCTGTTTGGATAATTATGGAAATAGACACGTGGAAGTTAATGCAAAATTTCATCTCACTTTCAGGAATGTAAGGTGTCTTTTGTTGGTTTTAGCCTGCAGTTAACTGATTAACTTCTCTTGTTAATCACCCTCCAGCCTGCTGTAATATAACTTAGGACATCTCAGAATTTTCTCCTTGTCAAAGTGCCCTTAACAATCATTAATTGAACTGAAGTGTTAATCCTATATTATGTATGTAACTTGTATATAATTCTTATGGTATGAGTTATAAAGTTTATAAAATTTTTGATTTTGTCAGATGAGGGTTGGAAACACATATCCTGGACTTACACCTTGGCTTTGACGCTTGCTGTGTAAACTTGAGCAAATCAGTTTCTCTCTGTCCGTTTCCTCAGTTGTAATACGGAGGTAACTGGTGTCCAGTCGTACATTTGCTAAGACAGCTGCCCTGGTAGTACACGTAAAGCGCTCCGGGCAGTGCCTGCCCATGGCAATCACTTAACAAATGGTAGGTAGGTGTGTTGTTATTGTTATAGCTATTATTATTATTATAGTTGTTATTATGAAGCAAAAAAAATCAAAATCTTAAAATAATCCAAGTGATGAATGAATTATCTTAAATTTAAAGTAAAAAAATCTTTGGGAAAAATTTTAAACCAAGCATTTTTATTAGCCATGTATATTTATTAATGCTACTCCCTAACATTCACTACTTGGAGTGGAGTGAATGCTTTGAAACTCTAATATTCAATAATGAAGAGAATAACAGGAATCAAAAATATAACTAAATTATGCATTCATTGCCCTCTAAAAAATCAATATTCATACAAGAAGGAATGAGAAAAAAGCGCATAAGCGTATATCAAAATTATTATTCTCATTAGTCCTTTCTGATTTGTTTTTTTAATTTTTGATGTGAAGACAAATGCCTATTTCCCCTAGCCCAATAAGAGAGCATCAACTACAACAAGTGTACTTATTGTGTACCCACTGTATACCCGTATTATTCAGGGCACTTGGGAGAACACTGCAAACCAGAGAGATCGTCTCTGTCCTCGTGAAGCTTAAAGTCTAATGTTTTTAAAAGGGGATCCAATGCTAATTTATAAATTGTTGGTATTGTCTATGTTCATCTCATAACATTATATATTAAATTAAAATTTTCATATTAAAGCTTAAATTATAGTAACAAGTATTACATTTTAGAATCAGGGATATAATTAGATCTCTTTATGTCTGTATGTTTTCATTTATTTTTAAAAACATATCAAATGCCTACTCCATGCTAGAAAATGTGAGATTTGGGTCCATATAATAATTATCTTTTTCAGACAAGTTTCTTTTAGGTAAGATTAGAGAATAAAATGCTATTTCATTTTAGATCTTATTGAGCACTTTTAATAAGTGGATAGTGGGTTTTTTGTTTTTTACAGAATTTAAGTGTTTGCATTGGGAACATGAAAGAAGTCCTAAACATTTTATACTAAAAATTTTTCAAGGTAAAATATTAACACCATATAGTTTTTTTCCAAGAAGAAGGTATATTTCACGTTTTAATAAGCTTTTTTTTTTTACAAAACTGGAATAACCAAAATATTGATAAGTTCATCCCCAAGAACCAGCTACAAATGTAATAAAAAGAGTTTCCTAATTCCTACATATCTACTATAGGATTACATGTAACATCTAATAAACTAATGTTATTAATAATCACAACTATGTAGTGTCACAGTTATTCAGGTGGGTGTCCACTTCATTAAATTAATAAATATTTAGCTAATCCTCATAATTATCTGATAGGAAAAACTACATATCCTTTTGTTATATACAGTTGGCTAAAAGGAGGTATTTAAACATGATGTATTATATAATTAGTTAATATTT
Organism: Tonatia bakeri; assembly: GCA_004024845.1. NCBI lineage: Eukaryota > Metazoa > Chordata > Mammalia > Chiroptera > Phyllostomidae > Tonatia > Tonatia bakeri. Next base: position 63,093 of record PVIA01003731.1, read on the forward strand.
ATTTACTGTTCACTTAATAAAGCACTTTCCTTATGTCAATTCATTTGATCTTAGTAAGAATCAATGGATTGAGTACTCTTATCTCCATTTTAAAGTTGAGGAAGCCGAGGCACAGAGAGTTAAGTAACTCACTTGAGGCTCACAGACACAGCAAGAAGTAGAGTAGGAGCTTGTACCCAGCCCGGTCTGATTCACGGCCCTCTTCTGGCCCCCATACCATGTGTTCATGTACCAGACTTCTTCCCCAAGCAAAGTAATAATGGTTCTGCTATCCTGAACATTGATTTAGGGGCCTCACTTCATCTGTAGTTTCTTTGGAAGTGCCCAGTACTATAATGCTTAGACACTTAGACAAATATATAAGACACGCTTAAAAAGAGAGAAATACATTTCCCTCTGGTCTCTATTACATTTTAATAGTGTGAAGAAGGCAGAGGACAGAAAATGGAATAAGGCAAGGAATTTTGGGAAGAAGCTTCTTTGATGTTTTCTTGGGTTAATCATCAGACAGTAACTCAGAAGTTGGCTACCCTGGCTTAGATTTCTGAATCTTGGCCCAAAAGGCATAGAAGTAAGTGTAACACTGAGGTAAAATAGTATAAACCCTGTAATATACGTTTAATCCATGCATTGTCACAGATGCACAGTGGAGAACTATACTAAATGTTAAAGCATTTTAATTAAGTTTTCTTTCCTTCCAATAATAACTGTCCATGGATAAGATTCATAGTGAGTCTGCCCTATAATGAATTCCACAGTGTACAGCAATTAGAAGACTGTTGGAGCAAGAATCTAATGTGTGTACATATTAGACACAAGTGTACAATGTATTAGTGAAACACAAAGGTCATGTATAAAGATACTAGAAACATGTCAAGATAAAAATCTATGTAACCTATCTTCTTGGTTTCTCACATTCTTTTCCTTGTGGTACCTCCTTTTCCTAGTTTATGCACTTTGTACATAATTCACTTAACAGTTTTAATTTTATTGGGTTCTGTTCTCTCTAAGTTGGGAGTGTGATGGAGGATGCTCAGCTCCATATTCAGGCTTTGCCCTTATGGGAGATCCCTGAGATAGTAGGTGATAGCCACTTGTCACTCTCACTTTTCAGTGTTTGTCAGGCGTCAAGTCAGTGGGCAGAGAGGCGACAAAAGTGACAAGGCCCAGTCTTTCAAACCCCTTCTGAACGGTTCATGCCGGTGGCCATGTGTGAAAGAGCTGCTGGCACCCTGAGGAGAGGCGGGGAGCTTCCCACTTAGAAACACGGCTGTGCCTCACCCCAAAGGCCACGCTTCCCCCTGCGGCTGCTGTGACAGGGACAAAAAAAGGAAAAGAAAGCTCTGTTCAAATTTGATGTTTGTTCCAAATGTCACTTTCGGTGATATGATTTAGAAGAAGAAAACGAATTATGGTGGAAGTTCAGTAATGAGATTTCCTAAAAGGTGGATCTTTGACTTCTAAATCCATTTTCTGGGGAGTGGGGGAGGATGTAAAGGGGACTAAATGGTGATGAAAAAAAACAATAAAGATTTAAAAAAATAAAAAAAATCCATTTTTATTATTACAAGGTAACTTAATCACAATTATACTCTTTTACTGTTATTTATCATCTTTATTTTCTTAGATCATTTTCACTAGGCCTTTTTAAGTAATATTATGTGATAATAGCATATATTAATCTTCAAAGCAACTGCAAAAATCTATCAGTATTGATGGAGATTAACTTGTTGTGTGTTGTTTTTCTCTTTGTTGTTGTTGATATAAAAATATTAGTAAATTTCTGATCCTGCATAAAGAATTTACCTTAGACACTGTTTATTGAACATCTGTATCTTCCGTCTCATCTCCCTACTGAGCCATAGGTTCTCACACTACTGAGTTGTTAAAAAGTCATTAATTATAATTTCTGTAGAGTTATACTTTCTACCCCATCATTACATTACACTCTTCAATATTATAACTAGTATACTCTGATATATTTCTTTCTATTCTTCCTTAAGTCTTATTTTTACCTAACCTTGTTAGTTACTAAACATTTAAAACTAGTATCTTTATTTCTGAAGTCAGATCAATGTAGTCATAATTATCCACTGTTCATACATATTTTTTGAAATCTGTGGCCATACTCCCCACTAAAAACAGTGTTTTAAAAGGCACATGTTCACTGCTTTCTCTCACAGTGTCTGACCTGATGGCCTTTGGTGGTCTTCCACAGTTTATGTGGCCTGGAGTGCAAGAGATATTAATATAAACAGCAGTGATAATCCAGACAGTTAGAGAACCTGAGCTCTAATTTGAGTTTTGTCACCTATTAACATTGTGACTTTTGAAAAATTCTGTTTTTGCATCTGTAAAACAGGAATAATACTTCTGGACTCATTGAGTTGTTTTAAGGGTTATTTGACTTCTAATTTATTGTTTTCAACACCACTTATGATCTTAAATAGTTGGCCAGTACATGTTCATTTTATTTACCTCTTTTGAGTTCCCATTTCCTCATCTGCAACCAGTAATAACATTTTTATTGCCTAGTAGTGTAATGGAGCTGGCTCATACAAGCTGATGAGAGCCACTTGTTAAATTTTTAGGAACTTTGCAAGCCTGTTATTAAACACAGCCAATAATAAAAATTAAATTATATAAATGTGAAATCAAACTCTATTAAAAAAACAAAGTTAATAAGTGTACAGAACTCATCACTTGTAAGTATCTTACTATTATCTATGCTCTTGAGCTCATTTGGGTGTATTGTGTCTGTGTGGTGGAAATGACACCACATTCAGTGAAGCCATCATGTTGGAAGATTGAAACTGGCCCTGGGGGAAGTATTTACACCACAGAAATTGCCAAATGCTTTAAATCAGGGTTTGTTATTTTTTCCCCAAGAAAGCTGAATGCTAAGCATTTATTAGCATGGTACATACCTAACTGGTTTTAAAGTGGAATGGCACTCCACACATAGATAATTTTAGGATTTTCTTCTAAGTTTAAAGTTCTAATATTCCTATAATTTCATGTAGAAAACATTGTACAGGAAGAGGAAAGGATGCTATTGGTGATCTGGGAAATATCAATAGTTAATAGTATGCTGATTATGTAGCTTGTGGGGATGTGGCCTGGAAGAGTGGGTATGAAAATGATTGGATCCTTGAAACCAAGTAGATATTAAACATATGACCACAATCATTTAGCAGGCATGCACTTCAGGAAGTACGCCCTGCAAATGGCCCTAAATATAATTTAGTCTCTCATGCTAATTATAATCTGTAATTCAGGGGCTCTACTTTTAGAATAGACATGCCAATACTTGCATGTCTATTTTTTACTGTGTGTCATGATGTAGATTTATAGGGTGCCTTGTTGATAAAGAGGTCAGTGAACTTTATAAATGATTCTGAGCAGCAACAGCCTTAAAACCTAATTCCAAGTGACAGAGATGATCCAATGAAGTCACAGGTTTTTACTCGTGAGGATATGTAGACTTTAATTATTGAAGACCATGATAGCCACACACATACACACACACACACATTGTGTTACCCAAAAGTTCCAAGAGAAGAGCAACCTGAGTATGGACTTTTAGATTCATACTAGTGGTGGCATATTTCTATATATTTTTCAGTTACTGTTTAGAGTATTTTTTCTTGTTAGTGCTGTTTAAAAAAAGCTCTTAAATCTCATAAACCTCTTACTTTGAAGCAGCTGTTTACACCTAAGCCCTTTTTCATTTTAAAGTAAAATAAGTTGAATCTGCTACATAGGCAATCTCAGCATGCAACTTTGAAAAAATAAAAAGAATGCTAAGTTGTAATGTTTGGGAAAATATTATAAATTAGCCATTTTGAAAAAAATCTGGGAAGTAAAAAGTAAAGAATGAAAAGTAAATTAATATTTGAATAATATTTCCAGCAATAATTTTGTTTTATTACTCTAAAATTAATTTTACTTACCCAACAGACTATTTTCCATTACACATTACTTTATTACAAAGAAAGTTATTCTTTACAAAGAAAGGTATTCTAATCTGATTATGTAATTTAAAAGGAAATTATGAGAAAATCATATTTTCCTATATGGAAATAAATTTTCTCACAGGAATAAATTTTATTCCTAAATTTTATATTTTGCCTTTAAATTACAAAATCCTTTTATAATCATTTTCCTAACCTTATTTTTTGTATTAGTGTATAGTATTCCATTTGACATTTTAATTATGAGGTTCAGTATGGTCTCTATTGCTTACTGATCATGAATAAATTAATATAATTCTTGTGATTATTTCTTGTACTCATAGAAATTAGGAATTACAGAATCTAAGACGCAGTCCTAAAGATCTTTTTATCAAGAAAAAGCTGACTTCCACAAGTGTTTTCATTGAAGATGATACAGCACTTCTCCGTACACCGCAGTATGGCATGGTAAACTAGTGTACTGATATACACGAGTTCAGAATTCTAACAAGAGAGCAGTCCTCATTGAAGTCACTACCTGTGTTTTCACTAAAACATAGAACTTAGAAACAAATGAACATCCACAACACTAAAAAGTGAGACTGAACATATTACCTACACAAGACTGTGGGAAAAATCTATCCAAATTCAGGATAGATTTAGGTAGGCCTCAACTTACATGAAATGAAGAACATTTGGAAAATGGTACAAGACATTTAGAACCCCTTAACTCCTGCCATTTGTCACTGGCTACAAAGAACGAGGGTGCTAACCCATTAGAAAATAAGGCAGTCAATTCTCCACATTCCTTCCATCACCACATATGCAAGCACACGTTCACACACACGTTCCACACCACATGTGCATGTGTACATACACACCATATTCCAAAGAGGACAGGAGTTAGAGAGGTGCCCTGCCACTTGTCCTTGGGAGAGACAATTCTGCAGTACATTCCACATGTTCTTCCGAAGGACTTCAATGGAATGAAGCCCCAGTTGCCCACAGTTGAAAGGAGCTGAAAAACACAACCTTTACTGACTTTCTCTTCTGCCTCTGCTTCACATGGTTTCACTGCAGCTTCCTGGGGTCATGCTATAATTAGCTTCATGCACCAGAGTCCTCATCACAGGCTGTTTTCAGAGAAACCCAAACTAAGACAAATTCCCTATTTTCCCCTTCTTGGCTATTTTATACTTTTTTTCACTCTTTGTGACTTGGCTCAAAAATCATCTTCTCAGCACAGCCTTACCTGGGTGTTCCACTCTGACTTAGATACCTCTTTGATTGTAACATTTTAATTTCTGATTAACTAGAGTCTTTTCCCCACCATTAGGTTGCAGCCCCCTATCAGTCACTTCTCTGTTGCCTTTGCACCTCAGTGCCTGACACATGGTAAGCTCTCAATGAATATATGTTAAATAGGTTGACTGAATGAATGAAGAAAAAATAAAAGGAGATAAAAGAAGAAGAAAAATAAGAAAAAGATGGACTTCTCTTGCTGCCATAAAATAGATTAAGAGTTTGTTCCTAATCATCCCAAAATCTAGCTTCCAATAGCCAATCTATATTTCCTATTTTGGGCTTACATACTCATTCCATAAAAATTTCCCAGAAAAGATTTTCCATGTCTTAATTCCTACATAAAATGTAAAGGACTTGGTAAAATGAAGGTATCTGATAATTTTTTTCAGCAGCATCAAGAAAATAAACCTATCTTCTTAGCTAAATCCTAAAAGAAACCATTTTGAAGTTCCCCCTGATAAATAGTCCTCGGGGTGGGCGGGGGGTAACGTGCTTACTTGGGAGGTTATCACACCTACAGTAGGAGTAACAGCAAACCCTGGGGGGCAGCAATAGCCCAGGCTGACACTGAATGAGCGCTGTGCTGTGCCAGGGAGGTCACGCAGACACACCAGGGCCCTCCCTGCGCAGGAGCTAACGGAGAGGAGGTCACCGGTGGGGTACAAAGCTGTGGCTGCTGTGGTTAGGAACTGGTGGTGCGGTGGGACAGACAGAAATTAATAGTTGGATGTCACTTCCAAAAGCAATAGGAAAGTTTTATCCCTTTACTTTGGGGCAAAGGAGGGAATGCTTAGCATAATCAAGCTAGCTAGGCATGCAAGAATGACAGCTGACTTTTTGTCTGACTGATATAGAAACCCTTAAATTAGGAAAAAAAGAAGGCATTGGGTACAAGTGTAAATCTTCTAAATTGATACTTTATAAATTATAAATTGTGAACAATTAGTGAAACATTAAATGAATTTATGTACCTTACCCAGTATTTTAAAAAAATAAAGTAGAATGGATAAATTCAAGTAAAAAATATCAGGAGTTATGCCAGCAGGATGGTGGAATTGAGTTTCCTTCCATCTTCCTCTGAGAGAACAATGATTTTGGTTAATTACCCACAGTTGAGATTATCATTGTGGAAATCTGGGAGTCCAGCAGAGAAGCTCCGGTACATCATTGTGACCAAAAAGTTCAAGACTGGATATGCTGAAGAGGACAAGAGGAACAGTTTCACTCTACCCCTAACATTCTGAGTGACTCACCCCCACCCTCCCACCCCACCCCATGGCCGGCTAGCTCCCTGTGCACTTCAAAGGTGAGGCAAGTATGAGCCTCTGCAGATGGCATGCTTTGCAGGTGAGAACATGCAGAAAGCCAGTGTGACACTGTGGGACTGGGAGAGAGCCCAAGGGAAAGCATCTGGGAGGTTGTCAATAATTGGCCTGATTTTGCAGGATCAAGAGAAGGCATAAAATCTTAAGAATTTAAGAGGCAATAAGAAGTGTGGAGGTGGTATATCCCCATAAAGGTTACTTAGAAAGCTCTAGCAAGACTGACAGAGGGTGTTTCTCTCCTGAAGCAAATCAGTAAACACTGGAGGGCATGACTACTTCTTCAAATATGAAGACCGCAATTCAACAGTTAAAGAAACATGAAAAGCTAAGGAAGCAGGATGCCACTAAAGGAACACAATAATAATTTTCCAGTTACCAAACCCAAAGAAACAGAGATCTGCATTTTTTCCAGCAAAGAATTCTAATAGTTGTTTTTAGGAAGCTGAGTGAGCTAAAGAAGACACAGACGGACGATTCAACAAAATCAGAAAAGCAGCATCTGATCAAAGTGAGAAGTCTAACAAAGAGACACAAATCATAAAAAAGAACCAAGCAGAGGAACTGAACCCAGGCCGGTGTCCCTCCATCAGAGTGGACCTCAGTTCCTTGTTGAGAGCTCAATCCTAACACTGGTTTTCTGGGTAGGAAAATGTATGTGTATATATTTATATGTAATTTGTTCTACGTATTACTCATATAAAGGATATGTAATATACAGTTTACAAGTGATAATAAAATATACAATGTTCTCTTATAAATTCCCTGTGACCAATGGATTCTCAGTGAATGCTTTTAGCTAATTTTTGCTCAATTTTTATATCCATTACCACCCTATGGTTGCAATTCAACCATGATTTGACTAATGGCAATATATCTACTTCTTTTTTTAATTGTAGTAAAACATATAACATAAAATTTATCATCTTACCCATTTTAAGTATATCATTTAACAGTGTTAAGCATATTCACATCTCCAAAATATTTTCATCCTGCAAACTATAACTCCATACCAACCAAAAATAACGCCCCATTGCCCTCTCCCCCCACTGCTGGGAACCACCATTCTGTTGACTTCCTGCTGCCATGAATTTGACTGCTCTAGATCCCGCTGCTACTTCATTTAGGTGGAATCATACAGTACTTGTAACTTTGTGATGGGCTTATTTCACTTGGCATCCTGTCCTAAAGATTCATGCTGTAGTATGTAATAATATGTGCTTCCTTTTTAAGGCTAAATCATATTCCATTGTATGTACCAGTATATACCATATTTTGTTTAGCCATTCATCTGTTGAAGGACACTTAGGTTGCTTCCTCCTCTAGCTGTTGTAAATAGTACTGCTGTGAACAGGGGTGTGAAAATATCTCTTTATGGACCTACTTTTAATTCTTTCATATACATATCCCAAAGTGGAATTGCTGGATCATATGTAGTTTTATTTTAAATTCTTTGAGGAACTCCCATAGCGGCTGCATCATTTTATATTCCCACCAATAGCACAAAAGAGTTTCAACTTCTCCACATGCTCTCCAATATTTATTTTCTATTTTTGTATAGTAGCCACTCTAGTGGGTATGAGGTGACGCACTAACTCTTTACCCAATAAAATTATTGACATTAAGTCTGATGTGTGATCTACTATTAAACTACTTCTCACTCCCATACAGATTATATTTATTAAGCTAAAATCTCTTTTAGGTTCAACATGCTTTTGTTGAAATTTCACTCACTTATCAATAACCTGAGTGATTACTTTGCTGAATCAGATAATAGTTTTCCAATATTGGAAGAATATTTTCTCAGTTTTTTTGTGCTATTCACAAAATAAGAGCTACAAACAACATGCTTTTAAGTTTAATTTGCATTATTAATATTTTCCTCATCACTTTTTTAAGTCTAGATGAGGATTGGCCAACTTTTTCTATAATGGGCCAGACAGTAAATATTTTAGGCTCTGTGGGCCATACACTCCTTCAAAACTATTCAGCTCTGCCGTTACAGTGTGAAAGTAGCCATAGACAGTACATAAAATTTATTCATAAAAACAAATGATGGGTGCTGGGCAGTGTGGCTCAGTTGGTTGGAGCCTCATTCTGTAAACTGAAATGTCATGGGTCCAATTCCCAGTCAGGGCACATGCCTGGGTTGCGATTCACTCAGCCCTGGGCCTCGGCCAAAAGAGACACAACCAACTGATCAATGTTTCTCTCTCACATCAATTTTCTCTCTCTCCTTCTCTGCCTCCCTTCCCCCCTCTCTAAAATCAATATGCATGTTTTTGGGTGAGCATAAAAAAAAGATGATAGGCAAGGCCTAGTTTTGAGCCCTGGTCTAGACATTCACCAAAACAATAAATCATTAGCATTGCTGCCTGCCAGTTTTCCCTTGTGGCAATATCCCCACCACCAGCTACTTCAGGCTACTAATACAAAGTTACAGAACGTGAAGTTAGACAGAGATGCACGGAAGCATGCCATTCGTAGCATTCCCACCACACAGATGCAATAGATGTAAATAACCTCAACAGCACAAGTAATGGTAAAATGTACTAAAGTAATTAATAGATGATAAATATTAAGTGTCTGTTACTGGTTTTTATTGTTATTTAATTTTAAGCATATAATTTAATTTTTATTGATGGCTGTAATTAAAAACAAAATTCTTGAAAATTTAACAATTGGTTCTCACAAGCCAACGTGAACAGCTCTGGCAGCCAGTGGTCCAGATTTCAGCCTCTGACGGTCCCCTCAGAGAACTGAAAACCAAACTAACCCCTTCTCCTTGTCCCCTTTCAAACTTTAAGAAAGTGTTCTCTTCCGAAAGAGGTCAGAAACTTTGTTTCTGGGTGTGTATCCTACTCCTCCATAAGTTAATTTCCACAAATTAAAAAACCCTCCCCTTCCAGTAACTGTTTGGGAAGTCTGGCCTTAGCTAATTAAATTTCTGGCCACCTGCACTGTCTTGAAACTCAGAGAACCAAACAATTGCTCATGTGTTTGTTTTGTGAGTCATCTTTGGTCTAAAAGAATTCACATACTCTTTATAAGTTTCTAAAATTATAGCATTGCCCACCCTGGTAACCAATTACTTTGGTTAGAAAGTAAGATGGATATAAGATAGAGTATGTAAGCAGAATCAGATTACCCATTAACTCAGCCCCAGCATACACAATGTAATCTTGGACAACTAATTTGTTATTTAAGTCTCAATTTTCTCCTTTCCACAAACTAACGGTGGTAATAATGCTTGGTGCTGTTAATGTTTTTGAGGGCTTGTATTGCTGAAGTGACTTGAGAACACTGGCTAATGGGGTGTTAGGAGTGTAAGTCATCATTTATCATCTGGACACGAATGTGAGGCATTCAAGACTGTAATTCCATGAACCTGACATAACACTTAAAGCTCTGACAAATGTGCTTAGATTGTTATGACAAACTGAAACTACCAGCTGAAATCAGCTTTTTAATTTTTATCTTTATCCCCTACAGCATGTTCCCCATTCTCCCTGTGCCGTAAGTATTTGGGAAATGATGGCTTAACCTAGTCAGATGCTTTACTTTGTGCACCCTTTGGATCTAGAAAACACTCTGTGGCACCAATACCACCATTTCCATGTCTTTCCTTCCTCTGCGTTCTGTTGCTCTGTACTTCCCATTCTCTATTTTTTCACATTTCCTGTTTTCTTGCTTGCCAGAGTACCTTTATACCCAAATATTTCAGCCTGGTGTGATCTTTGAATCAGTTTGAGGCATAAAGTTATGTAACAGTGTATACGATTCTTCTTTAAGTAGGAGGCAACCTAGATTCTGATCGTCATTGAATCTATATTTATCAGGCCATTACATTATATCATCCTATTTCTGTTTCCAGGTTATTTCCAGGTTCTACCTCCCATTTTCTAACAGGTACATATACCAAAAGAAGGCCCTCTTAACATATATGTCTCTCCAATAAAAAGACATAAGAAAGGACATGGTGTGCACACTGGAGTTTACTCTGGTAAAGGCTTGGCATAACTCTGCTCTGTGAGGCCAGTTCTGTTCATGCTTTAGTATTGTGAGAATGCCAGCCTACTCGAGGGTCCTCCCAGAGCCTGACCTGTCTCCCTATTATGAAGACCCAGTGTGAATCTGTCTGCTTAATACCCCAGATCTAATTATTCCTTACTAGCATTATATGCAAAGATAAATGTCCAAAACTGCTTCGAGTTTGGAAATATGTTTTTCACTTTTAGTGAAACACCATATTTATACTAAAAAAACTATTGTTGGTGAGCATTTTGCTGAGAAGGGTAGTTGTGAACGGGTTATCCAACCCAAAGTTTCATTTGTCCTTCATATGTGTATGGACTTGAAAGAAAAAAATGCTTGCTTTTATATCTGCTAAGATTAGCTACAAGTAATTGTGGTTAGCTTTGCTGAAATTCCTAATGATGCAAACAAAAATCACAAAGCACAGGGTTTTAGGTTTCAGAGGTGACTCACAACGTTTAGCAATCCATCTTGGAAGTCTTAGCGGGCCTATTTTGGGCTGTTCTCCACACATGGCAAGGCTGAAGAATCCCAGGTGTTCCTGCTGAGAGCAAAGCGAGAGCACTGAGGATTGCCCTGAGAAGCAAGAACATACTCATTAAAATAGGTTTCTGGTGGGAGGTGACTGTGACTGGCAGTTCTGTGCTTCTCCTTGTGGTGACCCCTTTCCTTGTTAGAGAGAGGGTCTGGTGTCCAAATGTGTCTGGGTTTAATGAGTTTCAGTTCACTGGGGACCCAAGGAGGGAAACAAGTGTCTACCTCGTGAACCAAGAACAGTATATTGTTTATTTTGTGGATACTGCATGGTTTGAATAATGTAAAATTTTTTCTCTTATGAGATCTTTCTAGGCCTCAAAAGTATGAAATGGCAAATGTGAATAAAGGAAACCTGGAGCTATGACAAAAATGGACATCATGTTGGCTGGGTTATTCTCTTAACATAAAATCACTAAACTCTTAAAAATGATTTTTTGAGATCATTGTACAAGATCAGCAGACATTCATCTATCTCAAATGAAGATGGAATACAATTAGAGAAAGTCTTTTCACAGGTCCACAGACATAGGATGGTTAATCAGGTGAATAATAAACTAGGGAATTAGGCCACTATATGGACTGTTTTAGTATGTCAGATATTTATCAACAGCAAGAATACTTTGTCTCGCAGGACATAGTTCAGAGAAATGGCAAACAAATGTGTATCTTGGTGAAATCAAAGGTGAGAAACTGTATATAACACAATTGTGAATAGAAAAATGGCAATTTATATGTGGCCAGAGAATATAATTTTATATGAAATATACAGGCTATGATGTAGTATAAGAAAATGCTCAACAACTACAGCAGTGTCAAACTCCTCAGGAAACACAAAGTATGTATCAGAAGCCAAGCTAAGCATTAACTTGGCATTAAGTGTCATGAGAAAAGATTCTTTCTTTGCCATGATACTCTGAAAGACTTTTCCATCACTCAAAAGTGTTTTTTTTTTTTTTTTTGTCCTGCCAGTATTCTAGAAATAAATTCGAATGCATTTAAGGGCATGAAAAACTTTTCTACTATTATTAGCATAAAAATCAACTGCAAAAGAAAAGTGTACTTTCCAAATCAGTGCATTAAATGCCCCCAATATAGAATCAATTACATACAACTGCTTCATGATATAAACACATTCTCCTGTTCATATGAAAGGTCTCAATCTTTGGGATTTTAATATAAATACTTAACTTCCTATTACACTATGGATTTTGTAACTGTGGTCCAGTCACTTAATTTTCCTTTGCTTTGATTTACCAACTGAAAACTAGAATTGTGATATAGTTCTACCTTCTTATCATACTAAGTTAAACTGAGCCCAAGTACACTATGGAGTTGTAATAAATGTGTTATATAAAGGTATGAATACCATTTTAAGATGTTTAATTATTATAATTGAAAAAAACTGCACAATTGTCCAAATAGATGAAAGTATCTAATCTAAATCATCACCGAGTGTATCAGGTTGGCAGAGGAAGAAACTGATACAAGGTATTTTATTGAACACTTCCTTTGTGCCGAGCACTTACATGCACAATCTCATCTGACTGTCATGGTACTTTTCAGTAAATAGGACTACTGTAGAAGTGGGAAAACTGACACTTGTGGAAGCCATGTACATTGCCCAAGTTCATCCATGAGGGAAGTGAGAGAGACCCAGATTTGAACCAAAGCTGTAGTCCTTTAGTGCACCACGCCGTGACTGCCAAGCTCGGGTTCTCTCTTCATGCAACCAACACATTGCAACACTCCATAAAGTCCTGTCACCAAATCATGAATGGAATCCTATAGTAGTTCAAGTCAACACCCACTGTCTGAGATCTTATTCCATTCCAAAATTCACAATGAAATAAATGCCCCTTTGTCAGCCGAATGAAAATAAACATAGGAGAGTCTGTCCATATAATCTAGTAGATGGGAGATATGGAAACATTGTCTGAAGCTATTCTTAATTGTATGGGTTTGGTAAGAAGATGCATTTTCCTTGCATATGATCAAATGTTTCCTGTGCAATCCATGACAACTTCAAATAAAACATTTAGGCAAATATTCATTTACTACCTCAAGGAAAAAAATGTAACCATGCATTATTTGGAAGTTTCTTTCACTTTTAGAGTTATAACAGATATTTTTTCATTTCTTCCAAATGGGAAAAAGTTACAATGGTCCAGGAAAATGGCATATTACATGCAGAAGTATTATCAATTATCAGGGTAAAATTAGTAAAATAAATAAGCCACTCACTGACCTCATAGGTATTCAGTACATTTTTTACCTGTCTAAATATTTTAATTATGACAATTTTCCATTATAGTTATTTTTAAAGGAAATACATAAGATTAATTTTTAGAAAAAGCTAAACAAATATATTCTACATATAGGGGAGAATGATATAGACTGGTTATTTTTCACTATTAATTTCTAAAGGAAGAATGTATGTTTTTATTTATGGAACAGAGAAAAAGAATTGTTAAAAATTCTAAGTACTATAAATTAGTATGGTTGCAGCTAGGAAAAAACAATATTTTTTAAAAAAATATATCACATTTAAATGTTTGAACCTCTTAAAATAGTCTAACTCAATTTTGATTTTCTAAAATACATACATTTTTATAATGACATATTATGAACAGTGAGTTCAACTGACCTTTGAAAGTCTTAGAACTTCCAGTTAAGATGACGGTGTAGACAGACATGACTCACCTCTTCACACAACCACATCAAAATTACAACTAAAATATAGAACAACCATCACTCAGAACCATCAGAAATCAAGCTGAATGGAAGTCTGACAACTACAGAATAAAAGAAACTGCATCCATCCAGACTGGTAGGAGGGGCGCAGATGAGAAATGGGATGATCCCTACTTTATGTGGTAGACAAAAATTTGGAAGGGGTATCTCAGGAGTGAGGAGTCCCAGCCCCACACCACGCCTTCCAGCCCAGGGTTCCAGTGCCAGGAATATAAGTTTTTGCAACTTCTGGCTGCAAAACCCGGCAGGGATTGAGTCAGTGGAGGAGGCTTCTGGAGTCCCAAGCAATTCCTCTTAAAAAACCCACACATGGACTCACCTACCCAGACTCACCCCCTCTGAGCTCCAGTATAGGGTAGCAGGTTGAAGGTCACCAGTGGCATGCTGGGAGAAACTGAAGTGTCTGGTATTAAGGTGAGCAGAGGCTATTGTCCATTATTTAAATACTCCCCCAACAGAGCCAGCAAGCTGGTATCATATCTGAGATTTCCTTGACCTAGCTAACACTGTTTGACCCACCTAAGAGATCCTCAGAGACTCTGCCCCACACAATTTACAGACCCACCCATATGAATGGCTGGTCTTGGCTCATACTGAACAACTTCCTAAATCTTCTCAAACAAGCAACAGCTGGCCTCAGCGAGCCCTAGGACCAGCACTGACAGCCAGCCTATATTCAAAGCTTCACTTTACCTGGGTATCTTCAAGCCCAGCACAAGTAGCAGCCATCTCAGATTACTTTACATCTCAGGTTGGGTGGTCCTGGGCAAAACATAGGTGGGAGATGACCTTGGCCTGAACCACCCAGGAAACCCCAGAGCCAGTGCACCCAGTGGACAGTTACAGAACACATCAGAGCACTGTCACCCTGCCCCTGCACTGTTGACCCTCCAAGGAGGGCAGACATTGGTGGTCAATGGTCACAGCCAATTCTGACAGCTGACTGGCCTGGGGAAATCTCTCCCATTGATCTGACAGCAGCAAACAAGGCTTAGCTATAAGAGGAGGGTGTACACAGCCCACAGGAAGGACACACCTCAAGCACCCAGCTTGGGTGATAGAGGAGGCTGTGTCACAGGATCCTACAGGGCACCTACTACATTAGACCATGCTTCCAAGACAGAGTCAAAGCAGCTCTACTGAACTCATAGAACACAGAGAGGCTACCAAAGTGAGGAGACAAAGAAACATGGCCCAAATGCAAGGACAGATCAAAACTCCAGAAAAAGAGCTAAACAAAATGGAGATAAGCAATCTATCAGATGTAGAGTTCAAAACACCGGTTATAAGGATACTTAAGGAACTTAAAAAAGATCCAGTCATAAATGAAAGGATGCACTAATTGAAATAAAGAACAATTTAAAAGGAAACAACAGTAGAATGGGTGAAGCCAAGAATCAAATAAATGATTTGGAACATAAGGAAGAAAAAACCTCCCAACAAATTATAGCAAGAAGAAAAAAGAATCCAAAAAAATGAGGATAGTATAAACAGCCTCTGGGACAACTTCAAGAGGTCCAACATTCACATCACAGAAGTGCCAGAGGAAGAGAAAGATCAGCCAATCGGAAATCTATTTGAAAAAAGAGTGAAACTTCCCTAATTTGGTGAAGGTAATAGACACGCAAGTCCAGGGAGCACAAGAGTTCCAAACAGATGGATGCAAAGGGGCCCACTCCAAGGTACATCATAATTAAAGCGTGATAGGTTAAAGATAAAGAGAGAATCTTAAAAGCAGCAATAGAAAAAAAGTTAGTTACCTACAGGGACATTCCCATAAGACAGTCAAAAGAAACTTTGCGGGCAAGAAGGGATCGGCAAGAAATATTCAAAGTCATGAAAAGCAATGACCTACAGCCAAGATTGCTGTACCCAGCAAAGCTATCATTTAGAATCTAAGGGCAGATAAAGAACTTCCCAGACAAGAAAAAACCTAAAGGAGTTCATCATCACCTAACCATTATTATATGAAATGTTAAAGGGACTTATTTAAGAAAAAGAACAAGATCAAAACTATGAATAATAAAATGGCAAAATACAGGAAGGAAGGAAGGAAGGAAGGGAGGAAGGAAGAAAGGAAGGAAGAAAGAACAAGGGAGAGAAAGTCTTAGAGAAGTACAAAAATGGACAGCAACTTAAACACCAGGGAAGAAAGATAATTAGTCAGAAACAACTACTTTATTTAAAAGCTTCATTCAAATGGGGATCTTTGTGTAATGTAAATGAACTCCTTTTATTAGAAGTAGACATTTATCATTGTTATGAACACTTTATCCCCAGGAGGTACAATTTTCCCAGTGCTAAGTTGTAAATGCACAAAAGTGCACAGCTGCTTTTTCTTGGGGGGGGGGGCAATGTATTCAATTCATGTATTTTATTATTTTGCAAAAACACTGAAACATGAAGAAAAAGCACATCAACTAATGTTTCACTCTACAAAAAACTTCACAAGGAACTATTTTCCAGCCTGCCAGATGTTTTTCTCCTTTTTATAAGTTACCAGCAGTGATACATCCAAGATATCAAGGAATTCACAAATGTACTGTTTCTTGCTACCTTGTCTATAAACATCTTATTCATTTGCAATATATATATATATATGCATATATATTAAAGTCTGTATTGTACATAGTATAATTAAAAAGTTGCTCTAAAAGATACATGGCTTTTCCATTAAGCTAATTTGTTTCTCCGTCCCACCTCAGCCTGTAACTGACAGCCAAAGAAATTGAAAAGATTTGCTTGTGTGCTTTCATAAGAAAATATCACTTAAAATTAATTTGTTAATGTTAAACCAGTCCTATAATTTTCCAGTTCTTTTTTCACAACTCCCGAATAACTTCCAGGAAAAAGGGAAGGGTTGAGAGCGTATGGGAGCACCAAAGGGAACTATCCGAGCAGGAAATCTCACGGTCGCTGTGCTGCTCCGTGGCTCAAGGCAGGGGACTTAGAGGTGGAAACACACACACACTCATACATGTGCACACGCAGGCACTCACGTAAAAACACAGATGCACAGAATATACCATACAGCAGATTCCTCTAGTGTTATTTGGAATTTCTTTGGCAAATACCACACCACATCAAAATGTGGCCAAACCAGATATCTTCAGAAGAGAAGGAAAAATTCAGGCCAATGTCTTTCCTGAAGGAAGCCCAAGATCTGAAGTGAGCCGCAATTCTGGTGTCAGATCAATGAAAGTGCTCTTGCCCACTCCTACCAAGAGTGTATGTCCACTGCTCCCTCTCAAAGTGAGGCTAGAAATAGCCCCAAACCTTCACTTTGGTTTTACACGATACCTATCATTTTGAAACTAAATGCTTGAGACTTGCCTGGGCAGGACACGGTATTATGGACTATTATTGGTGGCATTAAAAGCTCAGGAAATCAGTAGACAAAGAACAGGTCAGTCAGTATTTTCCTCAGTACAATCTTGCTCTCTTGATCAACACAATAAATATCGAAAGATACACCAATGTTAAGTTAAAACTAGGGTAAAATCCATATCTTCTTAAAGGAACAAAGAGAAAACTTGTGACAAAACTTACTCAATACTCCTAATTGGTTTTCTTTTACTCTGGCTCACTCTAGGAGGTTTTGATGCTATCTTAATTATCACTACTCTGTTATGCATTTTAATTAATGTTTTATGTTTTGTACTTTTATCCTGAGGCAATTTTATACAGCAAACTATTTTTAACAAATAAAAACAGTTAGCCCAGCAGTTCTTCAGCACAGGCAGCTACACAGGTGTAATCAAGCATCTGGCATGCTGCCATTCACCTTACGGCGTGCTGAGAACACTTGTTATGACGTGTAGTCAGGACCAGCATCTTGGTGGATGTGGATGACAAAACTGTCTGCCTGAGACCATCACCTTAATGTCTATATGGCACCAGTCACCGAAAGTTTCCAGAGGACTTCCCATGACATGAAGCCATTGAGTAATAAAGGGGAGGGTGAGACCACAGCTCTATTCTAGACCAGAGGCCAGAATGAAAGTGAGCTTCAGTGAGGTGCTTTTTGAGTAACTCCTGGCACAAAGTAGACATGAAGTGTTCAATTTAGCTTCAATCAACTTGATACAAGGAGAAGGGAAGGAGGAGAGGTGGTAGAGAGCTGGAGTTTAAAATGCTGTGTACTTAAGTACTCGTATTATTAAACACTCTGTTATTTAATGAATAGTCAATTGTGTATCTGATCATAATCTCTGTAAATCGTACAGCCTACCTGCATTTCTGATCCTTCTTCTTGCAAATATATTTCTAATTACATGTATTTTGTAATTTCCTACCATGGGAACTTTTCCTACCATAGAAGCTGAGTTCCACATGCTAATGAGGAAACAAAGAAAATTTGAGAATTTCAAGTGAAATGAGAATCTCTTCAGGCCAGTAACTGACTTATCAGAGTCTGGCATGCATGTAGCTGATAATAAAAGTATCACTTCCAGTAAGATATGTGGTACTAATCACTGACCTCAGATTTGATCTTTAAAGAACATCAGATATGAAAAATGAACTTTGACAGAAATATATGTAATGACTAGTTTGCTGACATCTACAGGTAAGGCAGAGAAAATTGTCAGTTCTCAAAAAAATTAATTTGCATCTGGCCGTTTTCCTCAGGAGCTGCCTGGGGGCTGTTCCCTGTTCGGTAAGGAGCCCTGCAGGATGAGCCCTGCAGCCGTGCCTGGGACCCTGGGCCATCTGTCTGGAGCCAAGACAGTGGGGCAGCCGAGTCTGCTCTTAAGTTGTTAAAATGCTCTGTTTGTAACCAGTCAGATAAATATTTACTTCCTTTAACCTTTACTTATGTGAGATGATTTTATTCCAAGGGTGGAAAAAAAATCCGTTTTGCAGAAAGAGAAATTTTCTGTTGAATGCCCAGAATTCAACATTAAAAAAACCCCCACAATCTCTATATAATGAACATCTCATCTGTTATTAAATTATAGGATTAGTTCTGCTTAACCTTCTTTTCCTGCTTTTCAGGAGTGTTTATGGAAGGCCAGTCACTAGCCTGAATGTCTGTAAAACAGTATCACAAACAAATCCAGTAAGTGAGGGACATGAGCTGGTATGAAACTCCAAATGGAGAATTAATAACTTGTTAAGGGTAATTAATGAAATTCACTGCATTTAAATACGATGTTCAAAGTCTTGGAAAAGACTCATTGCAAGTTTCCTCACAAACACAAATCCAAAATATGAAGTTGTATTTGATATTCGATGTCTGCAGCCCAGACTCTAGTTTAAACATGTATAAGAATGATAGAGCTATGGAGTTATTAACTGCACAAAAGGAAATGTTTTAGATAGAATATGTAGCTGAGCTAAAATCTCATACATTTTTTTCAGTTTTAATAGTTTGGCATTGAATGAAGGCCTTTTCCGATCACCATTTCATGACCAATTTACATGTGATTAAATTGATCGATCAGACAGTGTTCAGAATTCATTTTCTGGTTTGGTAACAGGAGTAATTCTTTCTTCTGTTCACTGAAACCAGGATATTCCAAGCGGTCAGTGAAACAGGAGCACTGGCATTGAGATGGTTGGAAATGCAGCACCCCAGGCTCCACCCCAGAGGTTCTGAAGCAGAAAGTGCATTTTAACAAGCACTGTAGGTGATTCGTGTGCACACTGCAGTACGAGTGGCACTGGTCTAAAACACAGGTACCCGTGTGTCTTAGGAAAGAGTAATGGGTTTTAAATTTTTCAGAGTTAATTATTAATATTAAGCTCAAATGTTTTTAAAAATTCTAGATGTTATACCTTTAATATTTAAGTGAATTCAATATAAGGAGTACAATAGGTTTTTAAAGTGATTCTATTTTTTTTTTCCTAGACATCCCCTCTGTACATTTGGAGGTTCATTATAACAGTCTCAAACAATGTGTAACAAGCGACTCACAAGTTGCAGAATAAAATAATTCTTGATGCCGAACAACAGCAATAGCTAGTATTATCTGATATAATATTTTAAACGGGCAGAATTTATTATTTTACCCTCATTTGTCAATCAGTACTTTGTGCCTTGTATAAAGTATTTTCAGAATTTATGACAACAGAATTATGCTGTAAGTCCTCTGGCAAAATTGTAAAAAGCTTTGTCAAAACAAGAGTAACCTGTGCTGGATTGTGACTGTCTTTCTGGAATTCCAAAACAAAATTGAGGGTTTACTAAGTTTTTACAAAAGAAGGAGCATCTGCTGTGTTTACTCTAACCTAGTCTGCCTGCACTGGCCAAAACAAACTACCGGTAAAACTCCTAACGGACAATATGCTTCCGTTTTGCTGTTTTCAAACCTACTATTGTATTTTCAGATCTCTTTGGCTCATGTACATGTTCCAATTACATATTTCAACTTAAATTTAAATATTTTAATCTGTCATCTTTAAGTTTTTAAGAATAAGTTAGTTTGGGGGAAAAATTAAAGACAATAGTGTTCAGAGGAGAAAGAAACAATGCTGATTTATTCCCTGTTCCCAATTTTTTGAATTTCCCAAATGTTTAAACAATGAAGAACTTATTATTTTTAACAAAAAACTTTTATTTTAAAAAGAACAAAAAATTTCCAACTCAGGGTAAGACTACAAAATAACTACATATTAAAATAGAATGAGCATCTCTCATAAGGATTTTTCTCATCTGCAAATATTATATAATATCAAATATTTTGATTCTAGAAATGCTAAATGAGTCAGTTAATCAGAGAGAAACTACCTAGTGCAGTTAAAATGTTTAAGCACTCATGTAAAGTTTAACCAGCAGTGGTATAAAATGCCTAATAGTCTGTTCCTCTTCTTGACTTTGTACATTATATGCTCCTTATGACAGGATGGAGAAAACTCAAAAGGGGGGCAGTATAACCACTTGCAGTGATAATCATATGGGAGTATATGAGGATCTTTTTCAAAAAAGCAAGCATAGTTTTGATTACAGTTCTCCCTACTCAAAAACCTCCAACTACTCACCATTTCTTATTGAATAAACCTTCAACCCTGAAGTACAGCTACAAAGT
Organism: Tonatia bakeri; assembly: GCA_004024845.1. NCBI lineage: Eukaryota > Metazoa > Chordata > Mammalia > Chiroptera > Phyllostomidae > Tonatia > Tonatia bakeri. The sequence continues at coordinate 84,024 of PVIA01003731.1, forward strand.
CTTCCATGCTCTGTCCCAGACTATTCCACCAGTTACCTCCCACTTCTTACCATCCTCTCTTTTCTTTAATATATTATATTACATATTCTATAATCTGAGCTTCCCCATTCAACACGTTGTTCACACTGTTTCTGTTGACTAAGATATCCTCTCTCCAATTCCACTTCATCCCACCATAATCTCAAACTGCCCGGGAAAAATCCTACTCTGTCAGGATACTTTTAGTTCCCTGTAATAGAATACTTAACTGTGCCTTAAACAACACAGGCATCTATTAGCTTACATAGCAAAAAGTTCTGAGATAAAGTCATGTGCTTTCTATTATTCTGCTCTGTAATCTTCAGCATGTTGGCCATTGGTTTCAGGCTGGGTTCCTTATAGACAAAATAGCTGCCACTGCTCTGGGCATCACATCCTCCTACATCTATATCAAAAGGGAAAGGGAGGGGAGTTCCCCTCATATGCCTTTTTTTTTTTTAAGGGAAGGAAAACCTTTTCCAGCATCCTCTCTTCTAAGGTGCTAATTGAAATGAACCATCCACACCCATTCTCTAGCTTCAAAGAAGGCTGGAAATGTAAGGCTCTAACATGGAAGATGGGCTGTACTATCGAGGAGGAGAATGGAGGAATGAGGATGACTATAATGTAAGCAACCAGCAGGACCTCTAGACTTCCAGCCCTCCAAAGCCCAGATCCAGTGACTTGTACTCCATGAAGCCTTTACTGAGACATCCAGTAAAAGCTCATCTTTCCTTTGGTTATGTGCATACCATGTTCCTTTTGTATTCACACTGTTGCTTTGTACTGTAGTTATCTGTATGCTTGCCTAATTTTAACTATAGGAATGCATAGACTCTATCTTATTCATCTTTTATTCTTCATATCCTCTGATACAGTCCTTGACCCTTAGAAAGTCTTGAATAAATATTTCCTGAACTGAAAACCTCACTAATTTGAACCAGTTAGATGATTTATTTTAGCTACAGGAAGAAAAAGACACAACCCAAGAGGAAACTCAGGTCTTTCACCATATTCACAAAAAAATACAAACTCTGCTTTTCAATAAGCATACTGCATGGATAAGAATCAGAAACAAAATTACAGTTATAGAGAAGCTGAGTTTACCCCTCTATTGGCCTCTGCCCCACCCCAATTAGCATCCTGACAAATGTGCTATTTTCTCAAGACTGGTCCACTTGCTACTGAATGAAGTAAGACTCCCAAGGACTCATCCTAAAGGGATCACAGGCTGAAGCCAACTTACACCAAAAGGATCAGTGATGCCTACTATGGATGAAGGAACAATGAGTTGGAAGCATCCTGAGTTGCTGAGGATTTTGTAGAACAAGGCTACCATACCACTTTTTTCTGGACTTCAAATCTGCAAACTTTTAAGAGACAGAAATAAATTTACCTTTACTAAATTTTCTGTTGAACCTAATCCAAATTAATGCACTTGGTCTTCCCCAGAGATGATAGTCCTTGCAAAGCCTTTGGAGCTGATGAGAGTCCAGGAGCCATTGCCCATAGGAAAGTCCTTTGGAGTCAAGCCTCAGTCCAGGTTGGCACCCAACTCAACTTGAAGAGTGGCCAGAACTAGTTTCATCTAGACAAGTAACAGTGACTCTGCACTTGATCTGGTTGGCCAAATTCTGGCTGCATATTGAGTTTCTCAAGCAAAACAAAGGATAGTAACAAATTGTCAAATATTTTAAACATCAACACTACAGATTGTTTTTAGTTAAATGCCATTTTTTCTACCTCAGAAATAACAGAATTGAGTCAAGTCTTCCCAATGCCAAAGTAACTCTCCTCCATGCAAGGTACATGGAAAACTCAGTTAATGGTTCTTTGCTTCTGGTTTATATTGCTACATCTTTTAACAAAGAAACAAAAATCATCAAACTAACACTATGGCAACCTGCACAAGCAGAACAGTTAAGTGCAGGAAAAAATGTCAAGTCAATCTAAAAATGCATTTTGTATTTTATTCAAAAGGTTAAGTTAAATGGAAAAACTGGTTCTTAGGACTGAGCACAGATTTTGTTGTATGACCAATAAAGTCAGTTAAAATAATAAGAAGCTGGTTTGTACATAAAAATGCAGGTTGTTTGAAAAGCATCCTGATTACAGTGCACATCGGAAACAGTTTAAGTAGGTGGCAGAGGAATCCCTACAGCTGGGCCTCGGGAAGGACACTGGGATTAACACCCGGCAGACATACAAGAAGGGCAGGAGTGTTCCTTCTCCACCGAGAGGGCAACTGTCCAGCCGAGATTAAGCTGAAATGACATGACAAACTATTCTAAACTCTAATGAGAAGAACTTCACACCCATCTGATGTATGTTATACATGCAGACCTCAGATTGGATCAGTGAGGTCAAAATGTTCATGGCTTGAAATGTCTGATTTATCTACACTGGTCTCATGTCGATGTTCAAAACTAAGTTTCACTTTTTGGAAAGCATTTCCCCAAAATGGATATAGCCAATAGCATAAAACTGATCATTTAAAGACACAAAAGAAATCATAAACCCACCTAGATATTGAAAGTAAAATAGCATTACTACTCTTTTAGAGAAAGTGCTTCCTTTTTAAGCTAATGTGATTTGTTTGTTTGTTTTGTTTTGGATTTGCAAATTGAATTCTCATGGTGCTGTTTTCCAAACATAATGTCTTTTTTCTGGACTTTATCTTATTTTATTACCATTTCTTCATATGCATTAAATATTACTGAAATGTGATAATTTTATGTTTACAGTTTAACATCAAGAAATGAAAAACTAGCTCTGGTCAGTGTGGCCCAGTTGGTTGGAGAGTTGTCCTGTAATCTCAAAGTTGTGGGCTCGACTCCCTAAGGAGCATGCCTAGGTTGTGGGTTCAATCCCCATTCTGGGTGCATAGGGGAAGCCACCAGTCAATGCTTCTCTCTCACATTGATATTTTTCTCTCTCCCTCCCTCCCTCACTTCCTCTCCCTCTAAGAGCAATGACAAAATGTCTTTGGGTGAGGATAAAAAGAGAAAAGCTAAAGACTTTGAAATTCAACAAATTATTTGGGTCACTTATCCCATGATCCCATACACCATACTTGTTAAAGAGAAACCGGTTACACATGTTTCTAATTGCTCTGAGAAAATATACCATCGTGGTTATTATGGTTCACATGAGAAGCAATATGGCACAGTGGTTAACACATGGATTCTGGAGCCAGATTCAAGTTCTAAGATTCTGGGTTCCGATCCTAGCTCTACTACTTACTAGTTGTGTGAACTTGGGCAGCTCATTTCACCTCCAAAGTGCTTCCGTTTCCTCATCTATGAAATAGCCCCTACCACTATGCCCCATTAAGAGGAAAAATTATTTAATATTAATAAAGCACTAAAAATGATACCTGGGGCATATAAATATGATAAGGAATTATGAAATATGTCACTTAAGTAAAAAAGCACTTCCTTCAGTAATGTCTCTGTAGTATATATTATAAAGCTCATTAAAAATTATCCTACCTATATAGGATCAATTTACTGTAAGAACTATCAGAACATAATACCACCCAACTTCCACCTAACTTCATTAGCCAGTATTAAATTAGTAAGATTGCAGGTTTTTTCAAGCATTTTCTCTGGAAAATTCATTTCTATTAGAACATGTATCAAAGAAAGTAAGAGAGAAGAAGGGATAGAATAAGGAATGACCAGGTGGTTAGACACAGCCAGTCCCTCCATTCATTCATTCATTCATTCATTCATTCATAGGTCATCACCAACTGCCCTGAGACCTGACTTGCTAAATAATGGCAACATGTTGCCCTGGCCAGTGTGGCTCAGTTGGTTGAGTGTCATCTCGCAAATCCATTTAATTCTTGATCAGGGCACATGCCCAGGTTGCGGGTTTAGTCCCCAGTTGGGGCGCATGCAGGAGGCAGTCAATCGATGTTTCTCTCCCTCTTATTTCTCTCCCTTTTTTCCTCCCTTCTCCTCTGTCTGGAATCAATAAAAGAAAAAAAAATTAAATAATGACAGCATCTTCAGACCCTATCAAGAAAACATTTTTTTTTTAATTTGTGAGTTAAAAACCACTATAAAGGACCACCTTAAACTGCTGAAATAGTCACTTGTCTCCAGTCTCTCCCTTCACCACTGCCAGGTTGGCCTTCCAAGGTCAATTTCTTTGGGCTAAAAAACTGGGAATTTCTTGCCTCACAGATACTCAAAATATAAATCAAGGTCACACATGTCTGCCCATACAAATACCAACATAAAAAACCTCGAGACACTTCTTATCCCCTTCAGAGTTCCAGACATTATTGATGGTAACCATGGTATGCATTTCACTTCTCAAAATACACTTGACACACTCAAGAATGAGACATTCAATGGAACTTTCACCTTCCTTTATGGATGTATTCTGTAAGCCTCATGGAGACCTGACTGAAACAAGCTCAAAATCAGTGCAATGAACATAGCATACTTCAGTCATCAATCAAATGTCAATGGTGAATTATAATTGAATTTGACTCCATTTGTGATGTCTGAGTGCTGACAGCTTTCAAGCACCATCCCCCACCTCCCACTTTTTGTCCCACATCTGAGCAAGGCCATAAGAAGGCCCATGAGCTTCACCACTTGGCACATGCTTCATAGTTAAAACCACAAAAACCCTAACCCTCATTCTGGCCCCACCCCTTAATCACAAAAAAACATAGCCAAACTCTACTCTCCCAGATAATCCTGCAACGGGAGTAATAAACCTTTCCGTCTTCTCTTTAATGCATGTGTGGTATCATGAGTCTGGGGGTGTTGGTCTCACACTCCAAGGGACAGTGGCACCTAGGCATGTCTCCTCCCTGCTCCTAAATCTCCAACAGCTCCCCACCGTCCACTGATTTAAATAGAAACTATTTGCCACAGCTAGATTCATCTTTCTAGTCCACTCTCCGCTATTCTCCTTTACAAACACAATGCTTCAAATGATACTGTTCCCAGAACATCCTCTTTGCTTATGCAGTTTCTTCTGTTCTGAGTTCTTTCTTGCCCTCACCATCTCTATTTACCTCTTCTTCAAGATCATATTAAAAGCTACCTCCTCCATGAACTTGTTTTCTGCATCTCCCAACCAGACAAACACTTTCCCTGCTTTGAACCCCATATCATACTATTTGAATTTCTGGTAGTGTTTTATCATGTTCTACTCTAGAACAAAGTCATTAACATCTTACTGCTCTTACAGCTCAGAGGTTGAGAGCATGGATCCTGAAAAGAGACAAAAAAAATTAAAAAATCCCACACTAGATTGTCATAGTTGTCCTTGAGCAGATCACCTGTCCTAAATCTCAATCTCCTCTTCAAATGAGAGAAAATAAGATCTTACACGTGAAGGGATTTTTGCCTGGTGCCGGACTCATACTAAGCACTCTATAAAATGTTAGCTGTTAACATTACTTGTTCTCTCTATTGGATCAAAAACAATTTTTATGTCAGAAACTCATTTTTTTTCACCTATCCTCCCAACCCTCTTCCCATCTGGCAACCATCAAAATGTTCTCTGTATCTATGAGTTCAGAAACTTATTTTTTTAATCCAATGCAACAACAGTGTCTTGTATATAGAAAACATACACTAAATATCAATTGAATGAACCAAATAAACAGTTTATAGGACTTCACTGAAATTTGGAAGCAAATTAACAGTAAGGTTAGCACAATTAAATCACAGATATGAACTCAGAATTAGTTCTAAGTACACACAGAAAATTCATCTAAAAAGAGTAGAATACAGGCAAAGGCATAGTGTCTTGAAAACTGCTTGCTAACTTATAACTAGGTAATCTCCCTGCCTCTCTCTGTCCTCTCTCCCCACTTCCTCTCTCTCCTAACTGGAACATGAGTTTAGCTATTCTTTAATTTTGTTATTTTAACAAAGAGTAGACATTTGTGAATTAAAAAGTGGCAGATTAATTAGCAACTTAATGTTTCTTTCTGTTCAAAATCCTGTCCTTGATGTGAGTCTTCCTAAACTATATAGTGAACTATGATCCACATTTAATATTCCTACCATAACTATACACCAAAAATATTTTTTAGAGGTTACAAAAAAGAGATTATACCCTCTGATGCAGTAATTCTCCTTCAAGGACCTACTTTAAGGGAAAAATGGGAGATATAAAAACACAGGTGGGTACAATGCTCATGAGAACATTAGTTAAGATTACACTTGAAAACCAGATATTAAAATATTTTTCAGTGATAGTGGGGAATGTTCACAACATTGTAACTAAAAAGTCAAGCTATAATGTTATATAAACAGAGGGCAGTTTCTCTCAATATTAATACACTTTTTCCTTAGTGATAGGATTATTCATGGTGCTCCCTGCCCCTTGTATTTTTAAGTACTCCACAAGAAACATAAGTTAATTTAAAAATGTGTCTTTCAAGCGTTTATAGGCATGAGTTTGCCATGATCTGTAAGAATAACCACAGAATGTGTCTAATCGAAAGACGAAGTTTTCTTTGAAAACAATTTACTGTGTTGTAAAACCGAAACTGTTTCATACAGAACAATGTATATTTGTACACTGTTCATACTTCAGTCAGTCTATTTCTCCTGTGTGCAAGAAGTCACCTTGAAATGCTATGTATCACAGTTCTCTTTGGGAGAAAAATACAAAAAGGAGTAGAAACAGGACTGTCAGGGAAAGGGGAGTCAGGAAATCTGTAAACTTCCATTTTAGAAATAAGCCCATCTTGATAGCATCCTTGGGTTCTTTAAAATATGTTATTAAATCGCTTCTTAGCCTTTTGGCTACGATCAAGTGTAAAACATGTTATTAAATATTTACTTTTCACAAAAAGTATAACTGGTCTTAAGCCTTTGCTTCCTTAAAATAAATTGTGTCCTTACATTAACCAAATTAAACTGTGAGCCACAGACAGCTCCTATGGTCACAAAATGTCAGCTAAACATAAACTGCATTTGTTTTTTATGTATAAGTTTGCAATATAGTAATCACGACCTGTATCTTAAACCTCATTTCAAGTAGAAAAGCAAACCTAATTAATTTCCCATGTAATACACTCAGAGGCACCCATGATTTTTTTTTCCCCTCAAACTTCACATAAATGAAAAGCCTTTGTGATCTGTGGCACACATACTACAGCACGAGCACAGAGGGACTCTCATCTCCGAGCTTGTATATGTGGGTGGTAAACTGGCATTATCAGCAGCAGTGCTGCCAAGGTTTGGCCAGTCCCTCCACTGGTTTTCCAGGGTGATAATGGATTTGCATTGATTTAAATTCCCTGTTTGGTCCAGGCCCTCGAGGATGGGTGGCTCACAAGCACCTGGAGTGGGCGTGGGCCTGGAGAGCAGACCAGAGTATGCAAAGCTGACTGTCTCACCTGGTAACTGAATGACTGTGGCTATGAACTTGGTCTCGTTTGTTTAGTGTTCCCACCAGCTGAGCTAACTCATCTTTTAAGATAAAATTTACACAAGCTAGCACAGCCTTCCAGAATTTTATTTTTCTTTTTAAAAGAGTTACCAACATTAAATGTCCAAAATGTTCCCTATAGTATTATGGACTCAGATAAGCTTTATAATAAAAAGATTGCCATGACAAAATTATCCCAAACATATATAAGCATATCAGGAATCTGAAACACAGTAATTTTTACACATTAGAAGTGAAATTTAAGGGTGGTAATGGGAGGGAGGTAGGGAAGGGGGGTGGGAGGGCTTGATTGGGTGGGAGGTGGGGGGATGGGAGGACTTGAATGGGAGTAAGGGGGTGAAAACTGTACTTGAACATTCATTTAAATAAAAAAAAGAAAAAAAAAAGAAGTGAAATTTAGAGCAAACTGAAATAGTGAATTTTTTTAGTGCAAAACAAAAACACTAAAACAAATTCAGAGCAATTGCCATTTTTTATTAGCTTGGGGTGTTTTGAAGGGCTAAGAGCAGGTAATAATGCTGTCGCCATCACATGGCAAAAGGAGCACTAGAAGGGGAGCCTGAAGCTGCGGGCCAGCCCTGGTGTCGTGTAACACGACGCTCCTGGTCAGCACTGCCAGTTTCCTTATCTGCAGAATGAGAAACTGGGCTTGGCACAGCTGAGTCCTTCTAATTCTGCAATGCTAAGAATTCTTATTCTTGTCAAAATGATATCAATCATGTTAAATATTTTAAAAAATCTAGTTATTTTTAACCCATGACAAAGACAGAGCTGCTAAAATATCTTAAGATAAAACACAAAATAAAACCAGCCTGTGATTTTAAATCAAATGTTTCTGAAAATAAGAACAGACAAATAACTGTGTAAAACATTTTCAAAGAGCTGTTTTGGGTTGTTTTTTTCCCCCCCCACCTATAAGGAGGGAGTATCTCCTGGACAATAAGAAATGTATTTTCTTAAACGATTTCAAATTATATAGAAATATAACTTCCTCCCTTCCCTCCTTTATTGTGAAAAATCCTTGCAAAAGTGTAAAAGTGAAACCAGAATCCCCTCTCCTGAATGTCCATCTTCACTTTAGGATGCTGCTCCCTGAAGGCTCGATGATTGAATACACACTGGAGCAGGAAGAAAGCATGTACCAAACTGTTCTTAACCTAGTAAATCCTCATGGTGTCTCTTTTAGTGTAGGCTTCAGAGAAAAATTTAAATGGAAAGCAGAAATGATACCAAAGATTCCCAAACTAGAGCCAAAAAGCCTCTAATGTCCTCAAGAATGCTAAGCCCCGGGTTGGAACATTAGGCCAACAAGGACAGAGTGAAACAGAAACAGTTACAGTTCATTTGCACCTTCTTTTTTTTTTTCCACATCTGCTTTAATTAAAAAGAAAAGGAAGATGTAAGTTATTTCTACTTAAATATTGACGTGAGCATAATCCACTTTTGCTGCCAATCAAGACATTTTAAAAGAATTTACCATTTGTGATTTGCTCACTTATTTCAATAAAGCTTTTCCCCACCTGAAAAAAATCTTGTCTATTATTGATAGTATGAATTTATGTAGCTCTTTTTCTCTTAAAATTTTTTTTATCAAATATGCTTCAAAGTCTACTTACTTTGTAAGAATAAAAATATCAGCAATAAGGCACAAATGTCCTGTACAGGTCGCCATAATCACACACAGTAGCAAAACTGACGATACATACATGGGGTGGGCAAAAGTTGGTTTACAGTTGTTCCTATGGAAGACATGCAGGTTATGGTTCTTACATTAGCTTTATTCACTCAAAAGAATGTCACAATGCAACTGTAAACCTACTTTTGCCCACCCCTGTATTAATGCTACAAACCAAGGGTTATATTGTAAGGGGGGGCAGTTTACAATTCAGGGTTAAATACATATGTCATCATAAAATCCTGTCACTTTAAATAGAGATTTATTGGACACTTTAATAGCATTTTAAATTGAAGAATTTATCAAGTGCTTAAATTTGTAAGTGTAAGCGCCCACCCCAGCTTTTCACCAGCTCGCTTTTAGGAAACACCTACCTGTTCCTGCTAACCAGAAGAAATCCAAAAAGAGTTTTTGCTTTTAAAATAATGGTAATTTCTTCTTCACTTTATACCATTTCAGCCTACGAAAGGATTCACAGGAACACTCTACTTTCAGCTAGCAGGCAACACCTGTATTTTTTTTTCTTTCCTTAAATGAAGCATATAAAGGATAAATGAGGGGGTGTTCTCTCTGAAACCTTCATTAAGGTGAGGAATAAAATGCATTATCAACCAAAATAAATATTTAAAAATAGACTGCTTGTAGGTTTCAAGGACAATAATGCATAATGGTACTAAAGAACAGTGTTTAAAACTAGTATACTTAAAGTGGACACTTTTAATTTCATTTTTCCTATATCCCTCATACTTATTGGATTTATATAGCACCTATCTTCTAAGGAACTAAACGTGCCTTGTTAGATTATAATGAGTATTATGATTGCACAACAGCAATTGTTTTCAAACGGTAGTATTTTTTACCTTAAGAATGTTCTATTGCCACATATTGGAATAGTAAAGAGTGACATGACAGAAAGGAGAGCCGTGGCAAACAGAGAAGTTCATACAAAGAACAAAGCAAGAGGATGAAGAAGCAAGAAATCCTAACTTCCAAAGAGTCATCCACCTAAAAGGTGACAACCAGGCTTCACCTAATCACAAATTCTGCTTCAGTGAGCTGATGAAGAGAAACACTAGATGAATAAATCTATTGCTTTCCCGGGGTCTAAGGTAAAAGACCAGTTTTTAACTGTTAGGTTATCACATGATGAAGAAGAAATAATTTTTTTGAACAGAGACTCTCTAAATGTTATACTTTTGCTGTTTTCTACAAATCAGCAGACTTACCAATGCAAGTCCATCAGCAGTTTATTTCTAAGAGGTGTGTGCTCTTATTACATGTTTTCACTGTTTTTGGCAAGCTAATATCTCCATCTTTTTTTAGAAAATAGTGAGCCAGGGAGTTTATGAATTCCTGCTGAAAACTTAAAATGTTAAATGGAACATTAAGTACCATCTATTTAACCTTTTCTTGGGCAATTATAAGATCTGAAATATAACTATAAATAACAAGTACTATAATACTTCATAAAATGAGCTGTATAAAAGTTAATATGGTTAAAACTTCATATTCTAACTATTTAGTCTAATCTACACAAGGAACAGATTCATGTTTTTTGCCCCATTTTGAAAACTTCTGAATTTAATTCAAAAAAGGAATAGGCAAAGATTTCTAGAACCCAAAGTACTATCCAATTCTATTTCATTTATAAAAATATGGAAATATAAATTTTGTTTCAAATATAAAACACTGCAGAACATAATTTGGAAAGAAGGCCCTAAGACTTACTGATACAAGTTTATCACACTTTATGTTAAACAATAATGGCTAAATTAAAGTCACTTGGAGATTAATGGAATTTACTAGTAAGTTTAATTTGGCAAATAATAAACTTTGAGAAAAAGAAAACCTTGTCTATTATTGAGAATGTCAATTGATAAACTGATTGCTTTATTTACACCTAAATGTGATTTATTCTTCACAAAGGTTTATGTACCAACATAGAGCTTAGCTAAAATCAAATTATCCCCAAATTCTTAAATACGGAACTGCACATAAGAACCTGTGATCCGGTGAGACCCTTGTCGGTGCGTGCAGACACTCATCTCTGGGTACTTCCTCAAACTCATATCCTAGCACAACAAATTCTTAAACACATTTAGCAGGGTCTCTGATAAACTGTCCAATTATTTTTAAAAATATTCTCAAGAAAGTCTGTTCCAATTTACATTATGATCTTAGGAAAATTTTTTTAATTTACATTTTAAAATCTTTGATTTTAGAATATTCTATCTTTACACACTTCATTTTCATACATTTATTTGCAGTGTATTTGTTTCATACTCGAAACACCCATTGAGCAATTTCATATAGTTTTATTAACTATATAATTTTGTGCTATCTTAAAAACTTAATTAATCTAGAAAAGCCCCAACCATGAACTGTTTATTATATAGGTCTCTTCCCTCTTACCAACTTCATAATACTCTCACAAAATTACTTCTTTAACAGAATTAATTTGGGGCCCATAATCTATTCACATAAATATTCAAATTCTCTACTTAAATCCTGAGAGGCTCCACCATCTCAAAATTATCTTCGGTCTCCTTATGTAAGATGTTGCTCTGATTTCATTCTCAGCTATGATACCTAAATTATTATGGGAAGAGGCTTCAGTATCACTGCCCCAATCCTTTTTTTTTTTCAAATAGCAAACTTTAACACAACTATAATTCTTTTAAGAATCTTTATTGAATTTTTTAACAATTTTGCCTGGTGGATCTCAATGCAGTTTGTAAAACAATTGTACAGTTTCATATAAACTGCAACCAAAAAAGTAATTTACTTTGTCAAAGAAGTTATCTGAAGTTGCAAGTTATTTTTTGTCATATGCAGAACAGTAAAATGTAAGCATGCTCTCGGATGCAGGTGCTCCTGTGTACTATGGAGTTATCTTGAAGAGCTTGCTAAGGTCTGCAGGCAGTTTATGGAATGCAATAATTTTCTTCACAATTTAGGTACATGAGAATAAAACTGATACTTATGAAACAGAGTATTTTTGTCAAAAAAGTTGAGGCAGCTTCTGTTGAATGCTATCTGTGTTGGTACACTTGTTACACCTTGAACTGTACTAAGAGAAACTGACAGCCAGGAGTTCATGCTGAAATTTGAAAAATTCCTCCACACTTGTTGAGTTCCAGGAAAGATAAGAGGGTAAAAGACTATGTAATTGTTCGTCATCTTACATCAGCAGATCACACCAAGTCACTTTACATGACAAGGGCGCAAATTCCCTTCCACTGCTTTCAGTCAAGGTCAGCGGTGTCTATAGTGGAGGGTAGAGGTGGAGCAAGCCTAAGACAGGATAAAGCTTAATTAAGTCTACATCTCATGCAGTTGTCCTTGGTCTGTCTTTGAATGTTTCTCAGACATCCGAATTAGAACTGAGGTTTGTTAGTCTGGGGTCCGCATTGATCTCGTATCTGTAATGATACCCTTCCATGTGATCCCTGCAGGCATCTCGGATGTTATGCATCCACTTTTTTATCCCCTTACGGTTCAAATATAAAACCAGTAGGAAAATGGCGCCTATCAGGGCTAAAACAATTCCTAGAAAGACATAGGAAGTCTGTAGGGATGGAGGGAGGATAGGGTCACACTCCAAGTCAGAGCTGTTGAGTTCCAGGAGGACCCGATTCCTCATTTTGTCCGGAAATGCACAGGTGAGCCCGGCTTTGCTCTGCACTACCTCTGTTTCCTTGAGCCAGGTCACCATGTCCACCATGTGACAGTCGCAGACCCAGGGGTTGTTGTCCAGGAAGACCCTGACTTGGGGCAGGCCTTGCAGCTCTGCCAGGGTGCCGTTATGAAGGACCTTGAGGGCGTTGTCCTCCAAGTGGAGGCTTTCTAGGTGTGTCAGGTTTCGGAAGGACACATAAGTCAGGCTCACCAGCGAGTTGTTGCGCAGGTCCAGGTGCCTGAGGCCAGGCAGCTGGACCAGTACATCACGGGGCAGGTAGAGAAAGTGGTTGCTGGCAAGCTCCAGGCGGCGGAGCCCACGCAGCGCCTGGCCAGCTCGCAGGGCAGCAGCCACCATACCTTCGATGCTCCACTTCTCTTCCTTATCCACAGGGGGCAGGACGTGGTTCAGGATCAGTTCCACCAGGGGGCTCGGGGACGAGACGCTGGCGTTGCTGCCGGAGAACGAGAAGGGGCTGAGTTTGCGCAGAGGGTTGTGACTGAGATCGAGCTGGCGCAGGCTGGGCAGATTCTCGAAGGCTCCAGCGCGCACCTCCTGCAGGTGGCTGCCGCTGAGGTTGAGCGCGGCTAGCTCGGCCAGCGGTGGTCCACGGGCGAAGGCGCCGGCTGGGAGCACTGCCAGCTGATTGCCAGTGAGGAAGAGGTTGCGCACGTAAGGGGGCAGGTCCGCTGGCACCTCGGTCAGATCACTATTAACACACTTAACCGTCCGCGCCGCTTCGGAGCACTCGCAAGGCGGCGGGCATTGGCTCTGCAGCGGAGGCTGGGCAGACACCGCGGAGGCCAGGAACGATGCAGAGGAGGTGGAGGAAGTCGCCAAGGAAGTGAGCGAGGATGAGGAGACCCAGCCCAGCAATACCAGTGCCAGCCGCGCCAGCCGCAGCCGCGCGTCCCCCGCGCGGGGGCCCCGGGAGCACCCCACAGACATCGCGGCACGGGTCTCCCAGGAGTCGGCCTGGGACGGCGCCCACTCCGAAGGCTCGGACGCTGGGCCCGGAGGGGACGGGGTCGGCAGGAAGCTTCTGGAGAAAACTTTCCTCCCGTGGGAGCGGAGGAGGGACGCCGCAACCGGAACTTGGCTAACCCCTCCTAGCCAGCGGGCGTTCCCCAGCCGGGGCGATTCCCCCCGCCCCTTCCCTCCAGAAAGTACGCACGGCGAGTCGGGACACTCAAACTCGCGCTCCTCTTCCCGCCGCTGCCCCCAGTGGCACGTCTGGTCTCTTTTGTTGGTGCCTCACGCTGGATCAGCTGCAGGACCTGGGGACAAGCGGTGGATAAGCGCGAGGAGCTACGGAGACCGCAGCTCTCCGAGCACAGGAACCGGCCTATTCAAGCCAAGTTGTCCCCACTCGGTCCCCAAACCTCCCTCTGAAAGCCAGTGTGGGCCTCACCTCCCCCAGCCCGACGCACGTCCTTACCCGGGAGAGGGGCGCGCATCCCAAGACAGAGGCGCAGTTTTGCTTCTGTTCTGGATATATATACATTTACCCTTTCAGCCTCTCGCCCTCCTTTTTTCGAGATCAAACTCATTCCCCCGTGCGTAACTTCTGGCTAAATCCTCTGTGCCCTCCCGACCAAACTTCTCACTCTCCCACAGCCTCCGTGGAGGACTAGCCTTCCGGGTCTCCGTCCCCACCCCGGACTGCTCCTCTGATCCAGGTTAGGATAAAAAGAAAGTTTCAGGTTGCAAGAGTCTTTTCATCTCTTGTAGTACCTTCTGGGATAAGCAGGAAGTGGAGGGCTGTGCCATTCCCCCTGCTGCCGCCCTCCACCCCAGCTCGCATCTCCGCCAGACCCTCGGATCCCTGAGGGGGTTCGAATCATCTCCAAAAGGGAAGGGAGAAACCACAAACAAAGCGTTAGTGAAACGCACGACCCGGGACCCCCGCCTGAAGATGGGGAAGAGCCCTGGCGCTGCCTCCCGGTTCTCGGCTGTGCAGCTGATTCCCAACCGCTCACCTCCGTGCCCGCCAGCCCCAAGACGACTCCTAGTCCCACCAGAGTCGCGCCGACTTTCCGGCTCTGAGCTGCCAGTGCCGACTTTCCTCGCACCCCCCAGCCCCTGGCCCAACCTCCGCAACTGGGAAAAACCAACCCAGGGGGCGGGGGAGAGCTACGCCGGCCGGAGAGACTTACGCCGCGCGCCCAACCTTGGAAGTCTTCGGCAGGAAGATTTAAGAAAGGAGACTGGGGGGATCTGGGCTGCGCGCCTCCTCCTGGTGGAAATTAACGAGGAACGTGCGGGAAAAGGTGAGGGAATCCCTTTCTCCCCCCTGCTTGGCATCCTTTGTTGGTTCTTCATTTTGCATACTGTATTTACCTTGGACAGGAACAAAACCGCTAGTGAATCTCGTGGAATTCAACCTGATTCGAGCACCTAGGGCAGTAACCAGATAGCTTCGGGCGTGACAGATCAGTGGGAAGCAGCAGCATAAAGAAATGAGCTGGAAATGCACAGCGGCCGCAGGAAAACGCCCAGCAAGCTGCAAGGGAGCTTCAGAAAATCTTCCCATCCAAGTGATACCTTAGATGCCAACTTCAGATTTAGGTGTAATGACTGCGTCCCCTACCTGCCCCGCCCCCGCACGTCTTGAACAATTTTGGAACTCGCAAAGAGAGCCAACTTTAAGATGGGGCAAGGAGGCGGTAAGTTAGTGGAGAGGAGATTCATTCTTGATTCATTAGCTTTTTCTCCTCCCAAATTAAAAGCAGAAGGAATAAAAAGGCAGCCAAAGCATACTAGAAACAAAAGACAAATAGCAACGACGTGAGTCACCCGGAAAGCGGCCCCGCCCCCTCTCACAGGATGTAGCTGTTCTGTGTCACAGTGCCAGTCACTTAGGCTAGGAGAGTTCACAGGGTAGTGGGTGGGAGCGAGGCCGCCCAGGGAGATCAGAAGCTTGGACCTACAGTCTATCACCCGTGGGGGTGCTCCGCAGGTGGGGAGGTGGAGAGGACGGAGTTGAGGAAAGGGACTGATCGAATGATTGATTACTTACTGGGGAGATCTGTTAATTGGAGAGGTTTGAGGTCCTGAAAGCTCGAGAATGATCCTTTCTCAATAACTGTATCCCCTTTGTCTCAATCAAATAATTAACCTGAAAGAGTGAGAAGGTGCTGTTTATTCCAGGCTTCTTTCTTTCGGAGAGAAAAGTGGCAATTAGAGAAAACAGTTGATAATAAAATACTCAAATCAGGAATGCTGATTGTGCCTATGAGCAATACTTCCAACCTTGGAAGTAATTTAGTGTGAAGAAAGGCCCAACTCTCAAGTCCATCCCTGATTACTTTTACTGGCAAAAGATAGTCTGCAAAGCCAGGAGCAAAAATGACCCAGAGAAGACCTGGAGGGGTTGGAGACTGCAGATATTTGGACAAAAAGCCAGTTTTGTTAATTTGCATCTTCATCACGTTTTTCTATATCCCCTTTTCTTATTTTAAAAGTGTTTTGTAACCCGAATATGAACACTTCGGGAAAAAAGCCTCAAAAGCTATAGTGAGGTTCTGTATGCCGGTTGTGGTGCTGGTTACATAAATCGACACATGGGTTAAAATTCATAGATCTATGTACACCAAAAAAAAAAAGTCAAGTTTACTCTATGATAAATTTTAAAACAAAATTAATTACTTCTGGGGGAAAAATTAGTATCATGCCAGAGTAATGCTCTGGCATGATACTAATTCTGGTTCTGATCTGAAGAGCAAATGCTCTGTCAGGAATGAAAAGCACTTGACAGTTTAGAAAGATTATATATATTCTCATCCGATCTTCAAATTAGCTCTGCAAGATAGATATAATTAGTATTGTTATAATTAGTCTTGTTATTACTGGTGGTATTAACCAGTTCTACAAATGAAAAATGTGGGGCTCTGAGCATTAACTGTCTTTTACTTGCCAAACCCTGTGCTGATCACTTGACAGAAATTATTTCAAATTACTTACTCTGCACATTGGTACTCAGGTGGGCACTATCACTCCAGTTCTACAGACAAGGAAACTGAGGCAAAAATAAATAATATACTGTAGTTCCCACCCCCTTATCTTCTGGGGATCTATTCCAAGACCCCCAGTAAATGCTTGAAATCATGGATAGTACCTAACTCTATATATACTGTTTTTTCCTGTATATAAATACCTATGGTGAAATTTAATGTACAAATTAGGCACAATAGGAGATTAACAATAATAATAAAATAGAACAGTTGTAAACAATATACTGTAATAAAAGATATGTGAATGTGGTCTCTCTCAAAATATCTTCCTGTCCCGTACTCACCTTTTCACATAAAGGAAGCATTTTATGGCATCTCTTGGGCACATCTGAATGGCTAGCATTACAGTTCTGGCACTTTAGGGCCATTATAAAATAAAGTGAGTTACCTGAGCACAAGTACTTCAATATCTTGAAGCCGATCTGATAACCAGTGTGGCTACTAAGTGACTAAGGTGCGGGAGCCTACAGAACATAGATGCACTGCACAAAGGGATGGTTATTGGCTGGGACAGGAGATTTTATCATTCAGAACAGGCCCACAATTTAAAACTTATGAATTATTTGTTTCTGGAATTTTCTATTTAGTATTTTCCAACCTGAGTTGACATGTGTAACCGAAACCTTGGAAAGCAAAACTGCAGATAAGGGGGAACTACTGTAACTTTTTCCAGTGAACGGTGGAGGTGGGGACCAGGCCCAGATTTGTCTGCCTTTCATAAATATCCCACATTCCACATCGAGGCAAGGCTAAGGAGTTTGTGCAAAGCCCAGCTCTGCTACGCCAGAGCCTCATCCCTGGCTCTTCTTCCCCTTTTCTTCCCTGACCTCTCTGCAGCTGGCAGTTGGTTATGGCTGCTGAATCAGGACCAGAAACTTGGCTCATTTCTAACTTCATCACTTACTGTATGACTGCTGTATACCTCTGCTTCTCAATCCGTAATATAGGAGCACTTATAAAACTTCAGGACATTTATTTCCATGAGAATTAAGATAATGTATATAACACACTTAGCAAAATTATTATTATGTCCTCCTTCATTACCCTCCTCGCCATTTATTGGGGACTTACTATATCTGTAACTAACCGCGTTAGTAATAGGAGTTCATACAATGATGAATACTTGATGGTCTCCACAAGTACAACTGTGAGATACAGCAAATAAAAACTCAGGATACTCAGGTAAACTTGATTTCATTTGAACAATGAATAAATTTTTAGTATAAATATGTCCTGTGCAATATATAGGATATACTTATGCTAAAATAATTCATTGTTTACTTGAAATTCTAATTTCACTGGGCATCCTTTATTTGATATGGCAGGTCTGGCAACACAGTATTTCATCATCTGGTGGAAGAAGCACAGAAACAAAATCCTTCAGCACAGAACACCGAGTGCAGTTTGATGGTTGTGTGTCTTTCCAACCTCCTCTTCCTTTATATATATTTTACTTCTATTTCTGCTATTTTTTATATAAATGAGATTATAGTATTAGCAATACCTTTTTACTTTAAAACAACTATATAATGTTTTATGTCCATACATATAGGTATGCTTTCTTCTTTAAAGACCACAAAATAGCCCATACTGTAGATTGTTATACCACATATTTTTAATGCCTCACTGAAAGATATTTTGGTTAGTAAGTACTTCTTACAGAATTCTCCTTCAAGTGAGAAAGCTTTCTAGGATTCATTCTATTTTGATTGTTGTAAGCACTTAATTATTCTAAATTATCATACTTGCCTTACTCTTGACAGCTTGGAATTCTTTTTGTTCATGATGCTATTTACACACTGTAAACTGGGACAGGATTTCAGAGCACATTTTTCCTCATTTATGTTTCATTCCTAAATCAAATGAAAGAAATGAATGTCTGGATGAAGAAGCACCAATTTAGTATATTTCAACTGGTCACTTCGTAGCCTCCAGGAGAATGTATCTGCACCATCATCTATTTAGCAGATTTTTCCCGAGAGGAATTACTTTTTCTTCTAAAGAGCCAAAGGAAAGTCATTAGTAAATCATTGAAATTTTGCAGCTAAATCCTGGGAAGGCAAGCAATAATGTAGTATATTTTTAAAAGATGAGTGATTATGGGCTGGCTGGTATAGTTCAGTGCATTGAGTACTGGCCTGTAAACCAAGGGGTCTGGTTCAATTTCCAGTCAGGGCATGTGCCTGGGTTGCAGGCCAGATCCCCAGCAAGGGGTTTGTGAGAGGCAACCACACATTGATTGATCTCTCCCTCTCTTTCTCCTTCCCTTCCCCTCTGTATACAAATAAATAAATAAAATCTATATATAAAAAAAAGATGAGTGATTACGGCCACCCTTATGGTAACTAGCAGATATAAACCATGTGGTCCAGCATGGACAAATGCCATTATTTAAGACTAGTTAATTTTGATCTCTGCCTTAATTTAGCAAATGAATTGATGAAGGTGAGCACTCTGAAATCTGAAAAATATCTAAAACAAAATCAAGTATTGGTGAACAGAAAGCACATTTATCATAAAAACCATGAACCAACACTTAAAACCAGAACAATCAACATTTGTTTCAGGAGTCAGTACAAGGAGGAGAAACTGTTATATATATATATATACACATACACACACACAATATGTTTATATTATATACACAATTTCATAGAAAAATAATTTTTAAAAATTGTGAATGACTGAAAATGGTGTTGGGAGATCTGGACAGCTACATGCAAAACAATGAAACTTTATCACCAACTTACACCATACACAAAAATAAATTCAAGGTGGATAAAAGACATAAACATAAGTTGTGACACCATAAAAATCCTACAGGAGAACACAGACAGGAAAATCTTAGATATTCCATGCAGCAATGTTTTCACTGATATGTCCCCTAGAGCAAGGAACATTAAAGGGAAAGAATAAACAAACATTTATTTTGATGGGACTTCATCAAAATAAAAAGCTCTTCACGGCTAAAGAAAACAGCAGTAAAACAAAAAGGGAACCAACTATATGGGAAAATATATTTGCCAATGATACTTCAGACAAGGGTTTGATCTCCAAATTACATGAACAATGAGGGAACTCACTGTTGTGAACTCACTGTTGTGTAACCACTTTGGAAACCAGTTTGGCAATTCCTGAAGAAGTTAAAAATGAACCTACCATGTGACTGAAACATTCTTTCTCTTGCTATTTACCTAAGAGAACTGAAAGCATATGTGCACACAAAGACTTGAACATGAATGTTTATCACATCTCTGTATGTAATGTCCCCAAACTGGAAATAGTACAATGTCCATCAACAGGAAAAGGAATAAACAAAATATCCTATATTAATAGCGTGGAATACTACTCAGCAAATAAATGGGAATAAATTGCTGATACTCATTACAACATGAATAAATTGTGCTGAGTAAAGGGAGCCAGATGAAAACAAAAGTATATACTGTATAATTCCATTTACATAAAATTCTAGGAAATTCAAACTAATCTATAGTGACAGAAATAAAATTAATGTAGCCTGGGGGGTAGGTTGGAGTAGAGGGTTACATGGATGGAGGGATTACAAAAGGTCTTGAGGAAACTTTTAAGGGTGATGAATATGTTCATTTTCTTGATTGTAATGATGATTTCAAGGGTGTATACATAAGCTAAAACTTCCCAAGTTGTACTTTAATTACACGCAAAAGAAAACTGAAAACGAGCCCTGGCTGGTATGGATCTGTGGATTGAGCGCAGACCTATGAACCACAAGGTCACCAGTTCCACTTCCATTCACGTGCTTGTACTGTGCTTGTGTTGCCAGCCAGGTCCCCAGTTGGGATGTGTGAGAGGCAACCTTTCTCTCCCTTTCTTCCTCCCTTCCCTTCTCTCTGAAAATAAAGTCTTAAAAAAAAATGAAACAGAAACCAAGTGTTAGAACTTGTAAATGTGAGTAGTAGGAGCACAGCCTTTGGCACACTATTTTTTTGTTGTTGAGTATGTGTTTTCTGTATTTAATAACAAAACATTTTAATTAAATAAAAGAAAATTGGATTCCAACAGTTGAGTTAAATAAACTAGTGGAAACAATATATTTCCCTGAAAACAGGGCCATTGTCTTCAGTTCTCAGTTCAGTGCCTAGAAACACTCATTATACACTCCAAAATTATTTATCTAATAAGTAAATTCAGTTTATTAATAACTACTGGTTATTTTCTTATTTTAAAGAAGCTTCCAATTTTTTATGTTAAAGCTCAAAAGTTATGGAACAATTTTAGAGTGATTGCTCATACTGTGGAGGGTGGTTGCTGAGATTATCAGAAACCTCTATAATATAAGGTAGTTCCCACTTTATTCTCCAGGGATACTTCCAAAACCCCCAGTAAATGCCTGGAACTGCAGATAGCACCAAACTCTATATTTACTGTGTTTATTCCTATACATACCTACGATAAAGTTTAATTGATAAATTAGGCAATTTCATGGATTTGTTCTTACAACCTCAGCATATAATTCTTTTTTAAAAAAGATTTTATATATTTATTTTTAGAGAGAGGGGAAGGGAGGAGAAAGAGAAGAAGAGAAACATCAATGTGTGGTTGCCTCTTGCGCGTCCCCTAATGGGGACTGGGCCCCGCAACCAAGGCTTGTGCCCTGACAGGGAATCGAACTGACAACCCTGTGATTCGCAGCCTGTGCTCAATCCATTGAGCTACACCAGCCAGGGCTCAGCATATAATTCTTTTTCTTTTATAAAGTCGAGAACTTTTACTTTTTTACTTAAAGGAAGCACTTTGCCGATTCTTTGTGGCTATAAGAATTACTTGAACACATGTACTTCAGTACCTCAACAGCTGATCTGATAGTGGAGATGACTACTAAGTGACTAACTGGCAGGGAGCACACACAGTGTGAAGATGCTGGAAAAAGGGATGATTCATATCCCCAGCAGGTTGGGACGGGACAATACGAGATATCATCACATTTCTCAGAACAGCATATATTTTAAAACCTATGAATTATTTATCTCTGTAATTTTTATTTAATATTTTTGGACCAGAGTTGACCACAGGTAACTGAAACTGCAGAAAGTAAAACCATGGATAAGGGGCTACTTTGATTTCAGGCAGCTTTCCTCAACAAAGCCCTAGTGTTTGCAGGTGGCACCTTGTCTAATTATTGAACAATTATTGGTAGGTGTCTGTGCCACACTAGTTGTAAACTATTTTGAATATCACTCCCTTGCAAATGTCCTCCTGTCAAGATTTCTTGAGTTCGAGTACCTGCTGATGTCACACATTCTTTTAGCAGGCTTTTGCTCAAGTACAGTTTAGGCATCCTTTGACGTGTACTCTGCAGCTGACTTTTTTATTCTAACATCACTCACAGTGTTCAGGCCACATGATTTGACACTGGCTTGATATTATCTTCCTAGGCAAATTCTTTCACTTTCTTTTTTTTCACCCCAAGGTATAACGTGATAAATTTATATTCCAAAATACACATTATTTTCATTCTCTCTTCTTGGTCTTTTATATTGGGATTTGAACAAAACCTGATAAATATTGCCTTGAATATTTCAAGCAGTGCTAACTGGAAACTTATTGACCTATGTACTTCAGCTCACTGTGTAAGACTTACAAAATAGATTAGAGAAGCCTGGGTTATGTATCCAAGCTTTGGCCCAAGTCTATCTGCTGAACCCCTGGCATAGACATGCAATAGATTGATTGACAATGTGCCAGATTAGAAAATTTTTTCTAGAGCTTCACTCTTTTATTTTCAGCTTCAAATACCAGGTTTAATGTTTTTACATATCTTTAAATCATTTTTTATTTTTCAAGTACAGTTAACATGCAATATTATAGTAATTTCAGGTGTATAGCTCAGTGATTTGGCATTATGTAACTTACTTTGTAATCATCCCGGTAAGTCTTATAGGCATTTAATACCACACAGTTACTAGAATATTGTTGACTACATTCCCTATGCTGTATTTATCATTCCCATGACTATTCTGTAACTACCAAT
Source organism: Tonatia bakeri (assembly GCA_004024845.1). Classification (NCBI taxonomy): domain Eukaryota; kingdom Metazoa; phylum Chordata; class Mammalia; order Chiroptera; family Phyllostomidae; genus Tonatia; species Tonatia bakeri. Next base: position 106,853 of record PVIA01003731.1, read on the forward strand.
TTGTAAATTTGTACTCCTTAATCCCTTCACCATTTTTACCCAATCCCTCTCCTATCCAGCAACCATCAAAATGTGCGCTGTATCTCTGAGTGTGCTTTTGTTCTGCTTGTTCATTTATTTTTGCTGTTTTTAGATTCAATTGTTGATAGTTATATATTTGTTGCCATGTTATTGTTTATTTATTTGCTCTTTTTCTTTTTCTTCTTAAAGAAGACCTTTCAACATTTCACGTAATACTATTTGGTGATGATGAACTCCTTCTGCTTTTTCTGGTCTGGGAAGATCTTTATCTGTCCTTCGATTCTAAATGATAGCTTTGCTGGGTAGAGTCATCTTGGTTGTAGGCCCTTGCTTTTCATTACTTTGAGTATATCTTGCCAATCCTTTTTCCCCTGCACAGTTTTTGTTGAGAAATCAGTTTAGAGCCTTATGTGAGCACCCTTGTCAGTAGCCAACTGTTTTTCTCTTGTTCCTTTTAAGATACTCTTTGTCTTTAATTTTTTGCATTAAAAAAAAATTCTTATTTAATCTTTAGTGTATTTTTTTCCACTACCATTTAGTCCCCTTATACTTCCTTCCACCCAGAGATCAGCATGCTGTTTTCTATATCCATGAGTCTTTTAACCTTTTACATTTTAATTACGATATGTCTTGGTTTAGGCCTCTGGGTTCATATTGTTTAGGTCTCTCTGTGCTTCCTGGACTTGCATGTCTATTTCCTTCACTAGTTTAGGGAAGTTTTCTGTCATTATTATTTTTTTTAAATAGGTTTTTAATTACTTGCTTTCTCTCTTCTTCTGGCACTGCCATGATCCGAATATTGGTACACTTGAAGTTGTCCCAGAGGCTTCTTACATTACCTTCATTTTTCTTGAATTATTTTTTCTTTCTGATTGGGTATTTTTTGCTTCCTTATATTCCAAATTGCTGTTTTGATTCTCGGCTTCATCTACTCTACTGTTGATTTCCTGAAAGTTATTCTTTATTTCAGTAAGTATATCCTTTGTTTCTGACTAATTCCTTTTTATGGTTTCCATGCCCTTTTTTATGCAGCTGAAGTTCTAAGTTCTTTGAGCATCCTTATAACCAGTATTTTGAACACTGTATCTAGTGGATTGCTTGTCTCCATCCTGTTTAGTTCTTTTGTAGTGTTTTGTTCTGTTATTTCATTTGGGACATATTTCTTTGTCTCATCACTTTGGCAGCCTGCCTGTGTTTGTTTCTATGTATTAGGTAGAAATGCTACATCTCCATGCTTGGTGGAGTAGCCTAATGTAGTAGGTGTCCCATAATGTCCAGTAGCACAGCCTTTCTATTCACTCAAGCTGGGCAATCCAGGTGTGACCCCCTGTGTGGGCTGTGTACACCTTCCCACTGTAGTTGAGCTTTGATTGCTGTTGGCACATCAGTGAAAGAGATTTATTCCTAGGTCAACTGGATGCAAGGACTGGCTGCAACCACCTACCACTGTGGAGGATCAGCTGTGCAGGGGCCCACCTGACAGAGCTGGACTTCCTACAGCATGGCCCTAGTGTATGCTGAGTCCACCTCCTGAGTGTGTTGCTTGTGGAGGTGGTTAGGTGGTGCTTCAAAGTGGTCTGAAGCCATCCATCATGTGTGCTGGATCAGGGGCCTCTCAGGAAATGCAGACCAAGGTTGACTGGTGCTGCCTATGTTTAGCTCAGGACCTCTCAGCATAAGCTGCAAAGTGAACTACAGATGGCTGCTACTTGAGCTGGGCTTGAAGGTGCCCAGGAGAAGCCAAACTGGGAACAAAGACTGTCTTTTGCTAGTGCCAGGCCTGAGGCCCCTGAGCAAAGGGCACAAAGCATGCCAAAGCCAGATGCTGCTTATTTAGAAGGTGTTTTTTGTTATTCTATTACAGTTATCTTAATTTTTTCCCTTTTGCCCCCTTCAACCCAGCTTACCCATCTTGCCCACAATCAATCCCCTCTCCATTGTCCGTGTCCATGAGTCATTCATACATGTCCTTTAACCAGTCTCTTCCCCTTCCTTCCACCATTGCCCCTTCACTTCTCCCCTTGTACAGCTATCAGTCTGTTCCATGTTTCTTTGTCTTTGATTCTGTTTTTGGTCATTAGTTTATTTTGTTCATTAGATTCTAGTTATTAGTGAGGTCATATGGTATTTGTCTTTCACTTACTGGCTAACTTCACTAAGCACAATAGTCTGTAGTTCCATCTATGCTGTTGCAAAAGGTAGGACTTCCTTCTTTCTGCTGCATAATATTCCATTGTGTAAATGTACCAAAGGTTTTTAATCCACTCATTCACTGATGCATACTTGGGCTGTTTCCAACACTTGACAATTATAAATAGTGCTGCCATGAATACAGCACAAATTCTTTTGAACTGATATTTCTCATTCTTAGGGTATATTCATAGCAGTGAAATCACTGGATCATAAGGTAGTTCCATTTTTAGTTTTTTGAGGAAATCCCATACTGTTTTCACAGTGGCTGCACCAGTGTGCACTCCACCAACAATACGTTAGGGTTCTTCTTTCTCCACATCCTCGCCAGCACTTGTTTTTTGTTGATTTATTAATGATAGCCATTCTCATGTGTGTGAGGTTATATCTCATTGTGATTTTAATTTGCATCTCTCTGATGGCTAGTGATGTTGAGCATTTCTTCATATGTTTACGGGCCATCTGTATGTTCTCTTTGAAGAAATGTCTGTTCAGGTCCTTTGCCTATTTTTTAGTCAGATTGTTTGTCTTCCTGTACTGGAGTCATGTGAGTTCACAACAGTGAGTTCCTCCAGCAATGAGTTCACAACAGTGAGTTCCTCCAGCAATGAGGAAGAGTTTTACTTGCTCACTGTTGTGAGTTCACAACAGTGAGTTCCTCCAGCAATGAGTTCACAACAGTGAGTCCTCCAGCAATGAGGAAGAGTTTTACTTGCTCCACATCCTTCCAACACTTGATTTGGTTAAATTTATTCATTTTAGATGTCTAAAAAGTATGTAGTATATCTTATTGTGCTTTTAATTGATAAGTGATGTTGAGCACCTTTTCATGTTACTTGCCATCTGTCTATCTATCTTCATGAAATGTCTGATCAATTCATTTTCCCATTTTTTATTGGACTGTTATCTTTTGATTGAGTTTTAAGAGTTCTTTACACAAATAATCAGCTACCAAGAAATAATAAATTATAGTTTTTTTTAAAGACTTATTTGTTTATTTTTAGAGAGAGGGAAAGGAAGAGAGAAAGATAGAAACATCAGTGTGTGGTTGCCTCTCATGTGGCCCCCACTGGGGAGCTGGCCTGCAACCCAGGCATGTGCTCTGACTGGGAATTGAACTGGCAACCCCTTAGTTCACAGTCCATGCTCAATTCACTGAGCTACCCCAGCCAGGGCAATAAATTACAGTTTTACACTTAGATAAATATTGTTGAAACTCCTGATTTAAAGGAACTATAAAAAATCTTATAATCATCCAAACAAAAAAATTAGCACTTATAAAGGAAGAAAAATCTAACCAATTTTAGAATTTATCTTCTCTATTAGTTGGTAGAGGAATCTCAAACACTGTGAATAACCTGATTTGGAAAAATAATTTAATGCATTTTTTTAATATACAAGGCATTTAAACAGTTGAAAATTCAAAACTGACAGAAAGGTATACAAGGGAAAACTCTCTTTCCATTCCTGCCCCTCAACTATCCAGTTAATCTCTCCATAGGCAACCAACTTTTATCAGGTTTTTATATGTATCCTTCCAGTTATATCTTATGCATATATATGCAAATTTATTTTCATATAAAATTAAACATATTGTTCTTCACATTATTTAACTGAAGTATAAGCCCCAGAGATTATTCCTTATTAGTATAATAAAGAAGTCTTTTACGAGTAGATGGTATACATAGAATTAGTGTATTAGTTATCTATTGCTGTGCAATAAACCACCTCAAAACTCAGTGACTCAAGAAACAACTCTTTATAAGTATAGCTTATGTACCTGTAGGATGATTGAGAATTGGATGATCTGGGTTGGACTCAGTTGGCAAAATCTCCTAATTATGACTTGCTCATGCTTCTGCAAATTGACTGGTTGGTTCTACTCTAGATTGGATTTAACTGAAAACAATTCTGTTCCAAACTGAAGTGCCTGGAATCAAGGCAAGTTTTGGAATCATGGCTATTCCTCCAAAAACCAGTGGAATAGCCTTGGCATGTTATTCTCATGAAGCACAACAGAAGCACAAGAGCAAGCAAGCTGAATCCATGTAAGTACCCCTTGAAATACTGCTTGTAGCACATCTGTCAACATGCTGTTAGCCAAAGCAAATCACATGATAAAACTGAGGAGCAAGGAATTACACCCCACTCACAATGGAAGAGCACTGCAATATGACATGACAAAGGGCTTGTGTAGAAGAAATCCTAGGACTTCTGTTCAAGATGGTGGCATAGGCAGACATGGCTCACCTCTTCACACAACAACATTAGAATTACAACTAAAATATAAAACAACCATCACTCAGAACCATCAGAAATCAAGTTGAATGGAAGTCTGACAACTATAGAATGAAAGAAACCACATCCATCCAGACTGGTAGGAGGGGAGCAGACACGGAATAGGCTGGTCCTACAATCCATGTGTGGTGTATTAAAATTCAGAAGGGATATATGAAGTGAGGAGTCTCAGTCCCACAGCAGGCCTACCAGACAAGGGTTCCAACACCAGGAAAATAAGTCTCCACAACTTCCAGCTACAAACACCAGCAGGAATTGAGTCAGTGGAAGAAACTGCTAGATCTCCAAGTAATTCCTCTTAAAGAACCCACAAAGAGACTCTTCTACTTAGACTTATTACTTCTGAGATCCAGGGTAGCAGCTTGAAAAGCAGTGGCATAGTGGGAGAAACTGAAGTGCCTGGAATCAAGGCAAGCAGAGACCATTGTTTCTTTTCTAAACACTCCCCCAACAAGCCACAGAGCTGGGAAGCTGGTGCTATACCTGAGACTCTCTCAACCTGGCTAACACTGTTTGATCTGACTTAGAGATGCCCAGAGACTCTGCCTTACCCAAATTATGGGCCAACCCAAGCTGTTTTTCCACATGAATGGTTGGTCTTGAGAGGTCAAATAAGCAACTGTTGCTCTCAGTGAACCCCAGGCCCAGCACTAGCAGCAGCCAGCCTATATTCAAAGCTTGGATTTGCCTGGGAAGCTCCAAGCCCAGCACAATTAGCAGCCATCTCTGATAGCTTTATAGCTCAGGTAAGGTGGCCCTGGGCAAAACACAGGTAGGGGCTGACCTTGGCCTACACCACCCAGGAAACCCCAGAGCCAGTGCACCTAGTGGACAGCTACAGACCACATCAGAACACTGCCACCCTGCCCCTGCACAGTTGACCCTCCAAAGAGGGAAGAGGTTGGTGAGCAGCGGTCCTCACAGCTAACTGGCTTGGGGAATTCCCTCCCATTGGTCTGCCAACAGCAACCAAAACTCAACTACAAGAGGAGGATGTACTCAGCTCACATGAAGAGTGCATCTCTAGTGCCCAGCTTGGGTGATAGGGGAGGCTGTGCCACTTGACCTTACAGGACACCTACTACATTAGTCCACACTACCAAGACACAGGCTTAAAGCAGCTCTACCTAATACAGAGAAACAAACACAGGGAGGCTTCCAAAATGAGGAGACAAAGACACATGGCTCAAATGAAAGAACAGATCAAAACTTCAGAAAAAGAGCTAAACAAAATGGAGATAAGCAATCTATCAGATGCAGAGTTCAAAACACTGGTTATGAGGATGCTCAAGGAACTTAATGAGGACCTCAGTAGCATGAAAAAAATCCAGTCAGAAATGAAGGATACATTAGTTGAAATAAAAAAAACAATTTATGAGGAAACAACAGTAGAATGGATGAAGCTGAGAATCATATCAATGATTTAGAACTTAAGGAAGCAAAAGAACAACCAATCAGAACAACAAGAAGAAAAAAGAATAAAAAAAAATAAGTATAGTATAAGATGCCTCTGAACAACTTCAAGAGGTACAACATTCACATCATAGGAATGCCAGAAGGAGAAGAGAAAGAACAAGAAATTGGAAGTATATTTGAAAAAATGATGAAAGAAAACTTCCTTAATTTGATGAAGGGGATAGACATGCAAGTCCAGAAAGCACAGAGAGTCCCAAAAAAGATTGATACAAAGAGGACCCCTCCAAGACATATCTTAATTAAAATACCAAAGGTTAAAGATAAAGAGGGAATCGTAAAAGCCCCAAGAGAAAAGAAATTAGTTACCTACAGGGAAGTTCACATAAGACAATCAGCTGATTTCTCTAAAGAAACTTTGCAGGCTAGAAGGGACTGGAAGAAATATTCAAAGCAGGAACCTACAGCAAAGATTTCTCTACTTAGCAAAGCTATTATTTAGAATAGAAGGGCAGATAAAGAGCTTTCCAGACAAGAAAATACTAAAGCAGTTCATCATCACCAAACCATTATTATATGAAATGTTAAAGAGACTTATTTAAGAAAAAGAAGATCAAAACTAGGAACAATAAAATGGCAAAAATATATACCTATCAAAAATTGAATCTAAAAAAACAAACTAAGCAAACAAGAAGAACAGAGACAGAATCATGGATGTGGAGAGTGTTTTGATGTTTGCCAAATGGGAGAGTGAAGAAGTGAGGGTATTAAGAAGTACAAACATGCAATTACAGAATAGCCATTGAAGTACAGTATAGGTAATGGAGTATCCTAGAATTTATACACATGGCCAATGGACATAATAAGGTATGGGGATTGCCCGAAGGATTGGAGGTTGCTGGGTAGAGGGGGGCAAAGTGGGAAAAATCAGGACAACTGTAATAGTATAATCAATAAAATATTAATTTTAAAAAATGAGTAAAGCCTAAAGAAATGGGGCTATTGAGGTAATCTGCCACAAACTGGTATACCGCAATTTATTTCAACAACCCTCTATTAGGAGGTTTTTATCCTTTTGCTATTAGAAAAGTGCTGTAATTACTAATGAGTGCATACATCATCACCCACATATGCAAATATATCTTTAGGATGAATCCTTTGAAGTGGTTTTAGGATATGGGCTTTTACAATTTTGATAGGTATTGACGAAGCACTGCTCAGAGATTATTGTAACAGTTTATATTCCTACCAGCCATCTTGGGACTATGTTATGAATTTTTTTATCTTTGCCAATCGTGTACATGAAAATGCAATATTTGTATGGCTCTAATTTGTATTTTTTTAAATTCTAAGTTGACAATCTTTGATATATTTAAGAACTATTTATATATTCTTTTTAAATCTATTTTTTCATTTTATTATCCATTTTGTCCCAATGGGGTTTTTAACTTTCTTAATTGATTGTGTATATTCGAGAAATTAACACTTTGTTAAGTTAAGGACACTTTCAAAAACAATAGCTCCTCTTAATTACGAACAAGCAGAACTACAGGCCAGTCATTTCACTAGAGAGAATAATCACTGAAAGAAAGAGCTGAAAAGGGCCCTCTGGAGGCCAGGACCAATCTCAGAAACTGGCCTCAAAAACTACTCCTGCTTGAATTTAAATGTAAGTTAATGTCTTAGTCAGCTCAGGCTGTCATAACAAAGTACCATAGACTGGGTAACTTAAACAATATACATTTATTTTTCACCATTCTAGAGTCTGGTAAGTCTACAATCAAGGCATTGCCAAGGTAGGTTATATTCTGTGGCCTGTTGTCTTGGCCTGTTCTTAGCTGCTGTCTCTGTATATTCAAATGACCCCTTCTTTGTGCGTAAGCAGAAAGGGAAAGCTGTTCCTCTTTTAAGGTCACTAATCTCATCATGAGGGCTCCACCCTGTGACCCCATCAAAACCTAATTGCTTCCCAAAGGACTATAATCTTTCCAAAAAATCATTAACAGGAGGGCAATACTAAGCCCTTAGCTGTCAATAATTGCTTTAAACGTGCTCTGGCTGGGTAGCTAAGTTAGTTAGAGTGTGGTCCTGATGTGCCAAGGTTGTAGGTTCTATCCTCCATCAGGGTACATAAAAGGATCAACCAATGAATGCATAACTAAGTGGAATAACAAATTGATGTTTCTCTATTTCATTTCCCCTCTCTCTCTAAAAATCAATAAAGTTTAAAAATAATAATTACATTAATTGTAGATGGATTAAATTTTCCAATCAAAAGACATAGAATTGCTGAATGGATAAACTAAAAACAAGATTTAACTATGTGATGCCTACAGGAGACTTCAGTTGTAAGAACATACATTGGCTGAAAGCAAACGAGTGAACAAAGACATTCAATACAAATAAAAACCAAAGGAGAGCAGGGGAGCTAAAAAAGAAAACAGACTTTAATTTAAAAGCTCTAATAAGAGATAAAGAATGTCATTACATAATGATAAAGGAGTCATTTCATTAATAAAATGTTACCATGTGACTCAGCAATTGCAGGCCTAGGTATATATCCAAAAGAAATGAATACATATGACACATCAAAACTTGTAAATAAATATTCATAGCAGCAACATTCAAACAGCTAAAAAGTGTTTCCACACTTTGGACATTGTTCTAAATGTCCATCAATTGATAAATGAATAAACATACAATCTTCAAATGACATAGTTTTGTTCTTCATTGGTTCATTATAATGTGGATGAGATAACAAATCAACTCTAGTGGGGCCACTTTCTGTGTGAAGTGTGAAGATTCTATTTTTTTATTGCTGTTCAAATATAGTTGTCTCCATTTCCCCACAACTTTCTCCTACCCTCAGTCCTTCCCTGCTTTGGCTTTGTCCATGGGTCCTTTATATGTGTTCTTTGATGACTCTTCCTTTTCTTTCCCCTGTTATCCCCCTCCCCACTCCATTCTGGTTACTGTCAGCTTGTTTTTTGTTTCAGTGTCTCTGGTTATATATTTTTTTGTTTTTATTTATTTATTTTATTTTATTTTAATTGTTCAAGTACAGTCTTCTGCCTTTTATTCCCATCCCAGCCCACCATCCCAGCCCTCTTCACCTCCCTCCCATTTCCATCCCCCCTTGTTTTTGTCCATGTGTCCTTTATACGTGTTCCTGCAAACCCTTCCCTTTTTCCCTTGAAATTTCCTCTCCTCTCCCCTCTGGTCACTGTTACCCTATTCATAGCAGCACAATTTACAATAGCCAAGTGTTAGAAGCAACCTAGGTGCCCATCAGTAAAGGAATGTGTCAAAAAACCTTGGTACATTTACACAATGGAATTCTATGCAGCAGGAAGAAAGAAGGAGCTCCTACCCTTTGCGACAGCATGTATGGAACTGGAAAGCATTATGCTAAGCGAAATAAGCCAGGTGGTGAAAGGCAAATACCATATGATCTCACCTTTAACAAGAACCTAATCAACAAAACAAACAAACAAGCAAAATATAACCAAAATCTCTGGCTTATTTCACTTAGCATAATGCAACTTACTGCAACAATCACTTACTGCAACATTCACAGCCCCTCAGGCTACTCCCTGTATTCCATTCTCCCACAATATCAATCAGCCTATAGTTCCTTAACCATGTCATATCTTTTCCTTCTTTCTATCTTCTGCACATTCAACACTCTTCTTAGAGGAATTTTCACACATATTTTCTTAACCTGCCTGCAAATCCAAAATTCATTTTCTAATACTCAATTTTAATACTCATCTAATACTCGTCTTCTTGAAACATTCTGCCCTCAGACAGCATGCACTGCTCCATCCTCTGTACTAGCCATGTGAGTTATGATTCCTCATGTATGATAATTGTTTGTTTACATGGTTGTCTTCTATGAGTCAGACTGTAGTTCTTTCTTTTTTGCATCAACACTGCCAAAGGAAGCACCTACCTGTTGGGAGGGAGGGAGGAAAGAAAGGAGGGTGAATGAATTACAAACTAATTACAAAGTCTCAATCATCTACTTTAATCTTAGCGCAATTTGAAACACATAAAAAATCAATCTGATGCCTTCCTAGCTAACAGAATTTTAGAATAATTTTTAACTTTTGAGAAAAAAGTTTAGAAATCATATTATGGCATTTCTAGTGGAAACGGACCTTTCTCTTACTCTTTTTCCAAAATAAGTAAATAAAAAAAGAGAATCATTTGGTGTAAAACAAGGAGTTAAATAATAATATATTTTTCATAATATAGATTTAATAGTGGGATATTCACTGCATCAAACAATGAAATTTAGCTTGGTACTTCAGCTACTTGGTGTTATGAGAAGTTTTGAAATTGAAACAAAGCTTATCAGAGCTCACATAAAGAAAATATATGTAAATTCTAATTTGGAGGTTGTGACTACAATATGTTTTTACAGAGTTTTCTATATATGTTCTGTAAGGCCATTGTGACAAATTTTATCATGAGGGATCTATTATAACTTTTTTTTAGTCTTTGGAAAGAATTTAAAAAAATGAGTTTATTATATCACAAGTTGTATCTAATATGGAAAATACAGAGTTCCCAGTTATTTGAACATGAAATATTATTTACTATAATTCTCAATAGCTTTGTTGAACTTGATTTTCTATTAAAGTATCTGTTATAAATTCTTTCATGTGTACAATTTTATTGTAAATTGAATTTTGGCAAAGAAAAAAAAAGAGACCTGGCCCATAAGTTTCCAATTGATAATAAAATCTTTATTGAGAAATATTTTCATGCTCAAGAAAACAGCAACAATATGTTGTCAATACAGATATTTTATAATCCTTATTTCCAGTGTTTGTTTTTGTATTCCTAAAAGTTTATGGCTTAGAAACAAACCAGAAGACATTTGATTTCTTAATAATTTAGATTAGAGAAGTATTCGGCGTCGTCTCTTGAGGGTGTTTTTGGAGCTCAGACTCACTCACACCTCTCTGTCTTTTCTAAGCCCAGGTCTGCTTATTTCTAAAGTGGAAGTGGCAGGCTCTCAAGTGGATGTTTAAAGAAATTGCCAGGGATAGAATTTGGCCAAGGCTTAGCTATTATCGCAAGAAATAATAAATTGCTTAAACAGAAATATTTTTTTTATCTTAGACTTTTCACAGCCGTTGGTATTTTTCTTATGAATCTTCTCACTTTCCACTTTGCTTTGTGGTTGTTTACATGCAATGATGATTTTCCCTACTGTGCTGTAATTAAGAGACTGAGTTATACTGAGCTTTTTTAGAACCCATACTAGTTCCTACAGAGATTTAGAATACAGGAATTACCTAATTAATGTCATCTGCATGTCATATTGTTCAATTAATTTGTCTAACTTCAAGTATAGAAATATGCCAAAACTGTGTTTAGAGACAATTTTGGCTTTGCCATGATTATAAACATCAATGATACAATAATTAAACTTGATCTGCAGATCAACTTACATGCAAAAGCTGTTGTCCTTCTCCCTCTTGTTCATTTTCTTGAGTAGGCAGTAGCTCACTGAAGTATTTCCTTTAGGAGGGCTCCCTCATACTTCAGCACCCTCCAGATGCCTCTAGCATATTCTGACACTTGTCCTTGGAGAGCCTGCAGGTTCTCTGCTGACAGGAATTCACAATTTTGCTTTGGAGGCATAAAGGTTGCTAGGATCTGCAACACCTGGCATGCCTTCCTGGAACTAAATGGGAATATTTTCTCAGAATTTCCTTTTACTAATAAGAGTCCATGATCAAAAACTTTCAGACTATTGTGTAAAGGATACTAGATTTTGTAAATATATAACTATTAGAGGTCATCATGTTGAAGTTTAATTTTACAGGTGAGAAAGTTTCAGATAGTCTACCACAGAGTGTAAGGCATCTAAAGTGACTTTCCCTTGGTTTGGAAGGCACACTTGTCTCTGGTACTCATTCTGTTCTGTCTGCCCTCTTTCTCTCTCACCCATAATCTACCTTGTTTCTCCATTTCTTTGTATTCTTGACCTCTATATTTATTGGCATTAATCCATTCCTCCATGTGGATTTCTCTTTTACTTTCATTCACTGGGTCTCCTAAATGGCAGTTCATAATTTGTTTTGCTCTGTGCTATAAAATTGTCTTTTTAACCAAATGCAATTCATGGTCCAACCTGACAGGGCTAATACCAAGAGGTCCAGATCCTGCTCCCAAGGTCTGATTTTGCCTTGAGTTATAGGAACCATGCTGGCTTTTCACCTCTCACATGTTGTTGAACCAGTGGACCCTCATGCAGTCTCCAGTGTCCCTTTAAACTCTGAACTGATTTTGTTTCTAAATTGCTCTAGGTTTAGATAAGGGGTTGGAGGAAGCTGAAAATATGAATTAAGTTCCAGATCTATATATAAGTTTCAAATTTAGCAACTGTTGTATTTTCATAGTTATTGTGAAAAAATAATTAGGACCTCAGTATAATACAAAGAAGCACAGCAAAAGGGAACATAAGTAAGTGTGATGATAAGAGCACGGATTTAAAGTCAAACTGTGAAGAACTCATACAACTCAATAGCAGGAAGACAAACAATCCAATTAAAAAATGGGCAAAGGACCTGAACAGATATTGCTCTAAGGAGAACATGCAGAGGGTCCATTGACACATGAAAGGATGTTCAACATCATTGGCCATCAGAGAGATGCAAATTAAAACCACAATGAGATATACTACTTCACGCCAGTTAGAATGGCCATCATGAACAAATCAACAGACAAGTGCTGGTGAGGATACAAGAAGTGGAACCCTAGTGCACTGCTGGTAGGAATGCAGACTGGTGCAGTTACTGTGGAAAACAGTATGGAATTTCCTCAAAAAACTAAAGATGGAACTGCCTTTTGATCCAGTGATTCCACTGTTGGAATTATACCCTAAGAATCCTGAGACGCCAATTCAAAAGAACCTATGTACCCATTTGTTCATAGAAACACAATTTACAATAGCCAAGTGCTGGAAACAGCCCAAGTGCCCATCAGTAAATGAGTGGATCAAAAAACTGGTATATTTACACAGTGGAATACTGCACAGCAGAAAGAAAGAAGGAACTCCTACACTTCATGACAGCATGTGTGGAACAGTAGAGTCTTATGACAAGTGAAGTAAGACAGGCAGTGAAAGACAAATACCATATGACCTCACCTATAAGTGGAAAATAATGAAACAAACAAACAAATGAGCAAAACAGAGCCAGAGGCAAGAAAACAAGGAACAGACTGATAGCAACCAGAGGAGAGGGAGCTAAGGAGGAATAGAAGGAGAAGAACCTAGTTAAAGAACAAGTATAAATGACCCATGGACATGGACAACAGGGTGGGATTTACTGTGGGAGTGGGGGTTGGGGCAGGGCAGGAGAGACCAATGGGAGAAAATTGGAACAACTGTAATAGGACAACAATAAAAATGAATAAATAAATAAATAAACAAAATAAGGTCAAACTGTGATTTAATTCTAGCTCTGCTATGTATCAGTTGCATAAACTTGGGCAAGTTAGTTCACTTGTCTATGTATGTCTTCCCATCTCTAAAATACTATAATAATTATACCTACTTTAGAAGAAATTTGTGAAGATTAAATAAGGTAATATAGCTATAGCTTTTACAATAATGTCTAGTAAATAGCAAGTGCTATATAAATATTAGACAATAGTGTAATCATGAAGTACATGATGGTGATCTATTTCTCTATATAAAATTAGGCTAGGTATTACAGGGAATATAATATAGTATAATACGTCATACTGGACCTTGAAAGGGATGAGATAATATGAGGTTCTGAGTTTAAGCAGCAAAAATGATAATAGAGTTAAATGAACAATTTTTCAGATAAAAAATTAGAATACACAGGAGGTAATTATTCTTTCAGATAAAAAAAAATGTGAGTGAAATAAAAAGAGATACCTAAAAAAAGCTGCCCCACCCCATCCTTCAGCTTGTATATTACATAAATTACGTTTTAGAATAAGTGAGGAACAGGCTTTGAATAAAAGGTAATGAAGTTGATTTGAATATTCTAGTTTGTGGCACCTACAAGTAGAGATGAACCTGGAGCTCAGGAGAGAAAAGGACTGGAATTCCAGTTGAGATAATTGTTGAGAATATAGAAGTTATTGGATTACCCAGGGAAGACATTTAAAGGAGAAAGAAAATTCGTTTTAGCCCAACATTTAAGGGAGAACAAGAAAGGGATAAATCAGCAAAGTCAGAAGGAACAGTCAGAAATGTGGAAGCACCAAGAGAGTACAATATCATGGAAGTAGAGGCTGGAGAAATGTCCAAAGGTCTAACTGTGGCAACTGCTGTGGGAAAACTGAGTAGGATAAAAATTGGAAACAAACCCTTAGATATGGCGATTAGGCAATAATTGGTTACAGTGAGTTGGTGGAGACAGTGCGCATTCTGGATGATAGCAATAATTTAATCAGAACCTACAGTATGGTACTAGAGTTTCTATCCTGCCACTCAATGTCTGATTTGCTGAGCAACATACACTCTCTAAGCCTCAGTATTCTCAACTCTATAAATAGGGCTACTGAATGCCTACCTCATAGGATTCTTGGAATTTGAATGAGATAACATACCTTAATTTCACAGGTTTATATTATATGTGCCAGGCTTGCATGTATTAATGTACTCAATGAGTAGTAACTATTATTATGTGTAATGATATCACAACTGGTTAAGGAGCAAATGGAAGTTTAGGACATGGAGTCTTCTAAAGTAGTTTATAAGAAAGAGAAGAGATATGGAACATTCGCTGGAGTAGGAAACAGTGCCCAAGAAGGAATTTTTTAAATTCTAGGCTAGAAAGAAGATTGGGCATGCTTTTAGGTAGAGGCAAAAAAGCCAATACTTGAATAAAAAATACTATTGTAAGAGGCAGAAGCTTCTTTATTTGGAGAAAATTTTCTCATAATGGATATGTTTCATAGAGAGATAATATGACAAGTAACAGAGAGCAGTATTTGAGTTGAAACATCTGTGGGTGAATATAATTTATGAAACCACCTACAATTTGTTGGCTGTTCTCAAGCACACTAATTATTTCCTCCATGGAGTACTTTTAATTTACAATGCCTTACTGCTACTGAAATGAATGTGAATTCTGAAAAGATAGGGGTGAGTCTGGGCAGGTTTATTTTGATAGGACACCACCTCTTTCCCCTTTTTCCAACCATTTTTCTAACCCTGTAATAATTGGAAAGATGAGAGAGGAAGGGAGGGAGAGAGTGAGGGAGAAGGGGAGGGGGGAGAGAGAGTGAGAGAGAGAGAGAGAGACCTCAACAAAGCAGGCAGTCTATCCTACAAGCAGTAGGTAGGGCACATCATTAGCCATAAATATGCAGCAAAAAGCCTGAGAGAGAGGGGGAGGGAGATGGAGATCAATAGCCTCTTGCAAAATAGATAGAAATCAGTGGCCCCACCATCCCACCAGGGAAATGGGAAGAAGAGGAAACAGAGGAAAGTACAAGAATACCTTCATCTCAGTAAGTAAACTCGGTTAAAAAAACAGGCACTTCCAACATTCGGTGTTAAAGAAGTGTGATGAACCATTTTGACTGCCAGATACCCTTACACTAGTTATAATGAAAGTTTAGAAAAACTTAACAGCTACCTCTTCACGTTTTTGCCTAGAGTTGATCCTGCAGACAAGTGAAGATCATTTTAGCTCAATTATCTAAAAGGCTCTAATCCCAGGACTTATTCCCTTCAAAGGAGTTCTGGGTTCCTGGTCAGTGAAAAGAGAATGAGAACCTCAGGGCCTCAGGACCTCATCAGACTTTTTCTTCTCACAGTGGCAGTGGCAGCTGCACACAAGTCACTTCAATGAAAGCTTCTTTGTTGAATTCTCACTTGTTGGTCATCTGAGAAAAGAACTCATACACCTATTCATCCTGAGTTACTGATGACTGACAATGGTTTATTATGATATCCCTTCAGGCTATTTACATTTGAGCAAGAGAAAGTATTGACTCTGAAAGTGGGAATTTTAAGTAGTTTGGAAAGCTCTTGGGGAGATGTGTGAAGACAGGACTCTAGCACTTTACCAATTATATCGTATAAACAGCATGCATACTCTTACCTCTGACAGTTCTTGGCAGGTTTCAAGGCTGAGGATACTAAGAAGAATAATCACGTGACCAGGAATTTAATTCTAAACACTGCCTAGAAGGAAAAGTCTTCATGACCTAGGAAAACAAGGTGAAATCACCTCATCATGGACTAGCTATGACAATTAAGTGTACCTTGTACTGGTTTTTTTCCCCAAGCTGTTGGTGAAAAAATATATCACTAACAGTTATTCTAATCTGAGAAAGGAAGAAAGAGGAAGAACAAAACCATAGTTAATAAAAACTGAATTCTCTAGAAGTAAGTTCTCAGGCCATCTTCAGGAAATAAAAGATTTTTAGTTATGTCTTCTTTTCAGCTAGAACTGCCATCTTCTAGTAATTCACAAAAATGACCAACACAAAGGAAAAGATGAGAGACATCTGCTATATGTTCTCTAGGCCTTTTAGAAAATGGAATTATTCCTTTGGCCACATTTGTGCTAATCTACAAGAAAGGTGATATTGTAGACATCAAGGAAATGGGCAGTGTTCAAAAAGAAATGCCTCACAAATGTTGCCGTGGCAAAACTGGAAGAGTCTACAATGTCATCCAGCATGTAATGGGCATGGTTGTAAACAAATAAAGGGCAAGATTCTTGCCAAGAGAATTAATGTACATATTGAGCTTATTAAACACTCTAAGAGCCAAGGTAACTTCCTGAAGCTTGTAAAGAAAAATGATCAAAAAAGAAAGAAGCCAAAGAGAAAGCTACCTGCATTCAACTGAAGCTCCAGCTGGCTCCACCCAGAGAAGCACACGGTGTGAGAACCAGAGGAAAGGAGTCTGAGCTGCCACAACCCATTCCCTGTAAATTCATGGCATGGTAATCGCAAAAAAAGTGGAAGACCTCTGTACTGATAAAAATGTTTCTCCTAATTGAATAGAAGTGTGGTGTCTTTTCCACCTAAAAAATATTTGAAGAAAATTTTATGTCCAAAGAAAGGGAGGTTTTATTGATGAAAAATTTAGTATACAAAAGCACTGAATATATATTTATTAGTCAGGTATAGCAACTGTTGTGAGCAAATAGAAAAGACAACGTAGCAAATACAGTAAGAAACTACTCCATACATGGAAACAAACATGAGAAATAGGTATATATGCAACTACAACTTGTGTTTATGTGTGTGTGTGTGTGTGTGTGTGTGTGTTAGTGAGGATAGAATGTGGAGGAAGGGCATAATAAATGATCAAATACTGCTTTAAGGGAGAGACAATGGCAAGCCCTATTTATGTAGAGCAATTGCTTTCACACAAATGTTTTTATTTGATCCTTACAATGACCCTAACAACTGAAGTATAACACTAAAAACTCAAATGCAGCAGATATTCAGAGAGAAGAAGGGAGGTTTCTTAACAGGTGGATAGTGTGGCTAGCTAAGCGGAAGAATGGGAGAGGAGTCAGGACAAAGTCTTCCCATTTAGCATTATTATTGGCTTAAGCTTACTGTTATTATATCCTCTATTTGTGGGGAAAAAACACATTACTCAAATCACAATAAGATGTACAAAACATCTTATTTCAATTTAAGGATTCACCACTCCTATGTATTTAGACCAGGATAATTTCACTCATGTGTAAAATGACACATATATGGTTATTCATTTTGCATTATTTTTAATGGCAAATGTTTGAAAATAACTAAATTTCCATCAATAGAAGGCTGAATAAATAAAAATTCTGGTCCAGCCATACAGTGGAATACTATGCAGCTGACAAATAGAATGAAGCAGCTGTCTGCTGATATGGAAAGATCTCTCTTTTAGTTTCCTAGGACTACTGGGGAAAGTCCCACACCCTATGTGATTTAAATGAATAGAAATTTATTGTATCACAGTTCTGGAGATTAGAGGTCAAAAATCAATGTGTTGGCATGGCCATATTCCCTCTGAAACTTACGGAGAGAATCCTTCCTTACCTCTTCTGGTGATTTTTTTTAGCAAGCCTTGGCATTCCTTGGCTAATGGCTACATCAGTCCAATATCTGCCTCTGTTATCTGTCATCACATGGAATTCTCACTGTGCATCTCTGTGTTCTCTTCCTATAAGGACACAAGTCACATTGGATTAAAGGCCCAAACTACTCCAGTATGGCTTCATCTTAACTAATTACATCTATAATGACCTTAATTCTGAACAAGACCATCTTTTGAGATACTGGGTGTTTGGACTTTAACATATTTTTTTGGTGGGAGGGTGCACAGTTCAATCTATAACAATCTCCTAGGTAAATTAGGTGAAAAAAAGTCAAGGTCCAGTGCAGAATATATAGCATGATATGTTTATGTAAAATAAATATGTACACAGATGTTACATAAATGTTTATTAAAGTATTTCAGAAGGATTCATAGATTCATAAAATACTAGTGGCCACAAGTGAGAGAACCTCATAACTGGTAGAAACAGTATAGAAAAATCATATTTTTAAGTTATTGCTTTTTTGTACTTTTTGAATTCTGTGTTAATTAATTTTTAACTTCCTTTTCACAACTATTCTTTAGTTACCTTGAATCTGTTTAACATTTAATTCCCTCAAATATTAATATTAATATTGGAGAAGGTGTTAGGGTGGCCAGGGATGTAGGCTGTGAAAGAATTCACAATGAGAGGGAAATACAGAGAGCAAAGTTTTATTCACTTTCCAAGGGAGGAAAGGGGCTAGGTGCAGAGAAATGCACCAGCCCTGAGGGCTTATGGTTTCGAGCTTTTATTGGATTGTAAAGGGTAAGGGGGTTGCAGTTGGGTGATCAGGGCTGCTGCAGAACATGATGTTTCAGTTGGTTTTGCATAAGCTGCAGCCTGTTTCAGTGTTATCTTTGGCTACAGGGTATGGGCCTTGCAGTCTGGCATGTCCTATTTTGTAAGTTCTAGGAACCTCTTTCATTTGCAGGGTGCTTTCAGCAATTGTCTAATTCTGAGGACAGAGATTCATTAAACAAAAGCCAATCATGCTTTATGGGGTCAAGCTAACTCTGGCAAAGAGGGCCTGAAAAGGGGGCTTTTATCCTTTTAGGATGTGTTCAATTTTTTTCTTCTGAGATGCTCTGGCAAGATTAATTCTAGAGCAAATGCACTCAGTTCAAATATTCAGTTTAAATTCACTCAGTTTAAATTCACTCAGTCCAAAATATTAAGTAGAGAAAAGTCAGAAATCAGGATGAAATACTAGGCTCAGAAATTACACAATGAGAATCTGAAGCAAAGCAGATAAATACAGCAGAAAATGAGTTCAGATTCTCCAACAGGATTATTATGGATATGATAGTGATGTGGATGTCATGGCCAGGAGTGGCAAACCAAGCTCTATAATTGTGGCTCAAAATGCAGTATTTCTTAAACCTATGTATTATCTTTTCTGCATTCAGATTCGTAGGGCCCTTCCCTGGAGTGTCTGGTTCAGTCATTTTGAGGCTCTGGTCATAATATGTGAATGTTTAATACCAGCAGAAAATCTGTAAAACATTAAAGATCAGAGAGAATGAAGAGAACCCTTACTGACTACCTTTGGTGTTATCTCTTTCTCTTCCTGATCTGGTTAAAATTAAGCTCAGTCATAACCCATAAACAAGACATTCAGTTCAGGACTACTTGGATGGTCTGTCTGGTGCCACACCATCCCTCTGTTATCCTTTATTCATTTCTGCTTTTCCCAGTAACTCCAATATAAAAAGTTTTCTGACACTGATTTTATTTCATCCTGAATCATTTAGATCCTGGGGAAGACAGTTGGCCTAATATTCCAGAAAGTTCTAAGACATAGTAATCCTGAGAGATCAAGATCTAGAATGGAATTGGTAATGGGAGAAATAAAACTACTCCTCAAGATAAAACCAGGTGCAGAATTAGGATATATACTGTTGATAAAAATGTTCCAAATTGTATTTTGATGCATTTTGCTTTGTAACAAATGAGTAGTATGCTGTCTAAACAGGATTGGCATTAAAATAAATTTGAGAAATATTAGTAATTATCCCCTTCTTGAACATTCACAATGCATATTATCATAGGTAAGTCTCTAAGAAGTTTTTGATTTAAATAAATTTATTTAACTTTGTTGCACTCAGAGTTTCTAAGATGTACTTGACTATAGATCATTTCCTTAGATTTTACTTATTAAAGTATTTTTGATTCCAAGGAGCAGAACTTGGGAAATAGTACTTAAATCCCTTTACATTTAATTTGTCAAGATTTGGGTGAGTAGTTTGGGAAAGGAAATATTTTCATAGAAATGAAGTCAGCTGAGTGAATGAATTAAGATTATTTATGGGAGCATTTGTTTATTTTACAAACATTTATTGAACATCTAGAAGAACAGACCAAAGTATTTTTTAAAAATAACATAGGTACTGCATCTTTTTTATCCATCCTCTATTGAAGGACACTTTAGTTGTTTCCATGTCTTGGCCACTGTGAAAGATGCTGTAATGAAATAGGGGTTCATATATCTTTGTGAATAAATATTTTCAAATTTTGTGGGTAAATACCCAGAAGAGGGGTTGCTGGGTAATATGGTAACTTTAATCTCAATTTTTTGAGGAATCACCATACTGTTTTCCATAGTGGCTGTACCAGTTTACATTCCCACCAGTAGTGAGAGTTCCTTTACCTCCACAACTTCCCCAGCACTTGTTATTACTTGTTTTATTGATAATAGTCATTCTAACTAGTGTGAGGTGGTATTTCATTATAGTTTTTTTATTGTTATTAGTTTACAGTTGTCCCAATTCCACCCCCCGCTTTGCTCTCCTCCACCTGAACTACCCTCCACTCCCACAGTCACTCCCTACTCTATTGTCCATGTCTATGGGTCCTTTATACATGTTCCTTGACTAGACCCTTCCCCTACTTTCCCCATTACCCCCCTCCCTCTTCCCTTCTGGTCCCAGTCAGTTTGTTACTTATTTCCATGTCTCTGGTTCTATTTTGTTCACTTGTTTGTTTTGTTCATTACGTTCCACTTATAGGTGAGGTCATATGGTATTTGTCTTTCACTGCCTGGTTTATTTTGCTTAGAATGATACTCTCTCATTCCATCCATGCTATCATGAAGGGTAGGAGTTCCTTCTTTCTTTCTGCTGTCTAGTATTCCATTGTGTAAATGTACCACAGTTTTTTGATCCATTCATTTACTGATGGGCACTTAGGATGTTTCCAGCACTTGGCTATTGTAAATAACACTGCTATAAACACGGTGGTGCATACGTTCTTCTGAATTGGTGTTTCAGGATTCCTAGCATATAACCTCAGCAGTAGTATCACTGGATCAAAAGGCAGTTCCATCTTTAGTTTTTTGAGGAAATTTCATACTGTTTTCCACAGTGGCTACACCAGTCTGCATTCTCACCAACTATACATGTCCTAGAGGAAGACATAGGCAGAAAAATTTCAGATATCCCACACAGCAATATTTTTACTAATATATATCCTAAGACAAGGGATATAAAGGAAAGATTAAAGAAATGGGACTACATCAAATTAAAAAGCTTCTGTGCAGCTAAAGAAAACATTAGCAAAGTGAGAAGGGAACCAATTGTACGGGAAAACATATTTGCCAATGATACAAGTGACACAATGATACAAATGAAACACTTGCCTTGGACAAGTGTTTGATCTCTAAAATATATAAAGAACTTATATGACTCAACACAAGGAAGACAAACAATGCAATTAAAAAATGGGCAAAGGACCTGAGCAGACACTTCTCCAAGGAGGACATACAGAAGGCCCAGAGACATATGAAAGGATGCGCAGTATCACTAGCCATCAGAGAGATGCAAATTAAAATCACAATGAGATACCATTCACATAAGTAAGAATGGCCATCATTAACAAATCAACAAACAACAAGTGCTGGAGAAGTTGTGGAGAAAAGGGAACCCTAGTGCACTGTTGGTGGGAATGCAGACTGGTGCAGCCACTGTGGGAAACAGTATGCCTCAGCAATTTTGAGAAAGAAAAACAAAGTAGGAGGGATCACAATACCTGACATCAAACTATTACAAGGCCGCCATAATCAAAACAGTCTGGTGCTAGCGTAAGAACAAATACATAAATCAATGGAACAGAATAGAAAGCCCAAAATTAAACCCATGTCTCTATGGTCAATTAATATTTGGCAAAGGGGCAGGAGCATAAAATGGAATAAAAATAGCTACTTCAATAAATGGTGTTGGAAGATCTGGACAGGTACATGCAAAAAAATGAAACTAGACCCCCAACTCATACCATACACCAAAATAAACTCAAGGTGGATAAAAGACTTAAATGTCAGTCTCATTGTAGTTTTGATTTGCATTTGCCTACTAGCTAGTTAAGTTTGAGCATTTTTTCATGTATCTGTTAGCCATTGTATATCTTCTTGGAAGAAGTGACTGTTCAGGTCCTCTGCCCATTTTTTAATTGGACTGTTCATTGGTTTTGGTGTTGAGTTGTATGAATTCTTTATATATTTTGGATATTAACCCTTTGTTGGAGCTGTTGTATGCAAATATCTTCTCTCAGTTGGTTACTCGACTTTTTGTCTTTTGGGTGGTTTCTTTTGCTGTGCAGAAGTTTTTTAGTTTGATATAGTCCCATTCATTTAGTTTTCCATTTACTTCTCTTGCCTTTAGGTCAAATTCATCAAGTCTTCTCTAAGACCAAGTCGTGGCACATATATACAATTTAATGCTACTCAGCCATAAGAAAAGATGAACTACTGCCATTTGTCATGACATAAATGGACATTGAGAGTATCATGCTAAGTGAGGTAGATTAGACAGAAAAAGTGAAGACTATATGATTTCACTCATGTGTGAGATATAAAACTGAAAGCAACAAATGAATAAATAAGAAAAACAAACAAAAACTTACACAGACAACAGTATGGTTACCAGAAGGAAGGGGAATGGGGTAGTAAAATGTCAAGGGTGTGAAATACATAGTGACAGAAGATAATTTGACTTTGGGTGGTGAGGACACAGTGCGATATACAGATCATGTATTCTTGCAACCTATATGATCTTATTAACCAATGTCACCCCAATATCTTTAATAATAAAAAGAAACAGTAACATAGGGATATTTTTACAAACTTCTTTATTAACATGCATAATTTCATAATTTTTAAAAAATATTATAGACATTTTCTGATATATTTACCTTCACAGAATATTCCTAGCTTAATTTAATATGGGAGAACATCAGCTTTTTGTACCAAATTATTGGCTGGAAAAAAAAACAACAGGCTATGGGACACTGAAGTATTTATTTTTCAAAAAGTGTTTAGTTTTATAAGGAGTTCTTTTGAATGACAATAAGATAGTGGAGTTAAAGGCAGACGTAAAACTATCTAAGGATTCTGCCCTGGCTGGCGTAGCTCAGTGGATTGAGCGCGGGCTGTGAATCAAAGCATCACAGGTTCAGTTCCCAGTCAGGGCACATGCCTGGGTTGCAGGCCACAGCCCCCAGCAACCACACATTGATGTTTCTCTCTCTCTCTCTCTTTCTCCCTCCCTTCCCTCTCTAAAAATAAAGAAATAAAATCTTAAAAAAAAAAACTATCTAAGGATTCCCTGTGTCACTAACCCCAGAAATGATCTCTGTTTTGACTTTTGCCAGTCAAACCAGTGAAAAATGGAATATTTTCATTCACATTTCCCTAATTATTAAGGAAACTTATCACCCTTTCAGTATTTATTGGTCATAAGTTTTTTTTTTCTGGGACTTGATTTTATCCCTCCTTCTGTTAGTTGCCTTTTTCTCATTGATTTATGTTAACTCTTTAAATATTATGACCATAATATTCTTCTGTTACAGGTGTGGCAAATATTTTCTCCTGGTCTTTGGCTTGTGGTTTAGCTTTGTTTGTGGTGTCTTTCATTAATTAAATGTTTTGAGTCTTTATTTTGTTTTTGTTGGTCTGATCTGTCAATCATTTCCTTGATGGTTTTTGGTTTGTGTCTTGCTTAATAAACTTTTCATGACCCCTCTCAAAGAAAACAACAGAAAAACTATCTAAGGATAGAATGAGGCTTCCAATTACATATGGCAAATTCAGCCTGGTTGTTTATTTTTATAATTTCCTAAAATCTTACATAAAAGGCTGCAGAGTAATAAAAAAGGAACAAAACCACTATGACAAAGAGAACTGAGTGTGCTGTAAAAGCAGCTAACTGATACGCAGAGGACTTGAGAAAATATAAAGTAGATGAACGAGTGGTAAAAGAAGCTTACTGAGAAAAATAAAAAAGAAAAAAAAAAAGAAAGCTGAAACCTAGCTGGCTGCAGTGAGAGATGCCCCAACAAGAAATGCACCAGTTGAACTGTAAATGCTACAAAGGTTCAGGATCTGAAGATGCTGGTTATCCCTTAGGAACCAGGGTATGGGATGGAGCTAAAAAGAAGAGAATTCATTGAAAACCTATAGGCAGCAGTTAGACCTCCCCAGGGCCCTGTTCAACCAGTGAAGTCAAGCACACCCCTCCAGCACCTGGTGGAAGGTATATAGGACGGGAGGCCAGGTTCACCATGAAGCTCATGAAGCCTAGGCTGTAGGCTCTGCACCTGCACAGGTCCCTTCCAAGGACCTGTATTTAATTTTGCTTCATAATTTTATTTATTTGTCTCAAAGAGGGCCCCTCAAATTTTATCAGCTATTGGCCCTACCCTAGACCAGGTAGAGAGGTTGGATCAGGAGATACCATACTAAAAAAGGGGGGGGGCTATGTGGGAGGCTGCATGAAAAACACCTGCCACAGTTCAGTTCTCCAAACACTGGTAGCCAGGCCAGGCAAGAGACAGAAATAACTGACAATCTTCAAATCAAAGATCTACAGAAACTAACATTTACAGGGGCCTATCTGTCACTTTTGGGGATTCTTACCCCAGTCCAGTCTCCCCACAGCAGAGCTGACCAGTTTTCAAGTCCTGGATCTTAAAAGCCTCACTTTGAGGTATGAGTAGACAACAAAGAATCACCAGAGACAAGCCTTTAATATAATAGGGAAAAAAAGCACAGGAAAACTTCACAATAAAAACAAACCTGGTAACAAATATTCTCAGAAAGGAGAAAATATTGCATCTATTAAAAAAGTTTATGTGTGTATGTATTTGTATATGTATATGTATACACATATATATATGCATGTATATGTGTACATATACATATATACACACATATATATACCTTAAAAATAAGACAAAAATATTGGATATTTAAAATATGATAGCAGTTGGATTAAAATATACCAGTGAGGAAATTTTATTCATAACAAAGATTCCAGAAATAAAGTATGGAAAAGTGAAGGAGAGAAAAATAACAAAGAAATAACACAAGCAGATGTTGCAGCTCTGAAAACCTAAGTTTGCAAATTGAGTCTACTAAATGTTCAGAAAAATAATTAAGTAATAGCAATAGTCAGTGTTTACAGTTATGTTCTAAACATTTTCAGTGCTACTGCTATCTTCCCAAGGCCCCCTGATGTGGGTATTACCTTAGTGCTATGCTATCCTCTTTTTACAGGCACCAGAGTTGCAGAGAATTGATGAAATACTAGTTAAATAGAAGATCCAGCAGTCTGATTCTAGAATTCATGTTCCTAATCACCACACATCCCTGCCTCTCCAGAAATAAAAGATCCTGTGAAAGCTGAATTATTTTGAAATTTTAGAACCCTAGGTCTTTCAGGGAGAAAAATTAGGCCACAAATCAAGTACTGGGAACAAGAATAGCATGAGAATTCTCAATAGCACTACTGAAAACCAGAAGGCAATGGAGCAATGCCTTCAAATTTCTGAGGGAAAATAATTTTCAACCTGGAATCCTACAGGCAGGCTCTCCATCAAAGGTAAGAATAGAATTAAATCATTTTTAATCATGCATGCAAGGTTGCAAAACTTTACTCCATATACACCCTTTCTCAAGATGCTACTGGAGGGCTAAAGAAAGAGGAAGAAGTAGTTCACCAAGGAAAGGCATTCCCCAAGTACAGAGTCAGCGGAAAGCCTGGGAGTGACAGCTGTGCTGCAGACCTGGAAAGCCATCAGACCAGACTGGAGCAAGAAGCAGAGGTTTCAAAGGGATGACAAGAGAGGAAGAACAAGAGGAGAAGGAAGAAAACCTGAGAGATTAGGTGTCGTATTTGACTAGATTAAGAGAAGTTTTGTAGTTCTGGCAGCATGTTTAGGAACAAATTAGTTCTCAGCACATGAAAACTAAACAAATGCAAAAAAGAGGCAATTTCAGACTCAGAGAAAGCAAAGTTCAATAAATGAAAGATAATTATAGTACAAGTTATACATCAGTGTCAAGTAATAATTATCCAGTTACACCAACAAAATCATCAAAAATGTTTTAAAAATTGAGTGAATGGAGGAAAAGGACATATATTCTTTTCTCTTGTACTTTCTTTCTTTCTTTCTTTCTTTCTTTCTTTCTTTCTTTCTTTCTTTCTTTCTTTGCTACCATGGTCACTTTCTAAAATTATTTAAATTAGTTACTTGTCTATTTGCCACCTTTTCACATTGGAATATAAATTTTCAAGTATGGGTACTTTGTCTTGCCTACTGGTACATCCCCAGTTATTGGCAGGAAGGAAGAGGGTGGACAGTGAGTAACTGGACAAAATTTCTGCCCTTTACAGTAGATAATCAACAGGCAATGTCCAATAGTGAAAAATCTAGAAATAACAATATAAGTATATCATTTCAAATTATGCCTGTAGAAAACACTAAAGTAGTTGAAAGTGATTTCCTCTGGGAGCAGATATTGGGAATGTGAAGGGATAAAGCAGGAGAGAGCTTTGTTCCATTATAAGCCTTGTAATTACTGACTTTTAAATTATTTGCATATATTACTTTGACAAATAAATAACAATTAAACTTTGAAGGAGAAAAATATAAGTGGGTACTATTAAATTCTGTATAGCAAAATTAAGTTTCATTTTACATTTAGAACATTTTCTAGCGGTGTTTTAGAATTACTAACTTCACAAATACATGTAGAAAGAATCGAATGGGATGAGAAATTAGAGGAAAGAAAATCAGAAAGATTTTGAGATGATTCAATTGATAAGTGATGAAACCCTAAACTAAGTTTATATTCCTGAAACTGGAGTAGTTAAAATATGTTTTGAAAGTTAACAAAAATTTAAAAAAGATACCCAGGAACAACCACATATCCTATAGCCATCATTTATAGTCATTCTCAACTAATTTTTCAGGATGTGAGCATAGTCAGTGCAATTCATAACTTAAAATAAACATTTAAAAGAAATGAAAGGTTACCCTTATTTATAGCAATATTCCTTGCAAGACATTTTTGTAGTTCTAGTGCCCATGATGAGCCAGGTGACTTTCAAAGTATAAGATGGAATTGCAGTATTCCTATCATATTATCATCTACAGTTCCACAGTTTCAGAACTCACTAGCTTTCAGAAGTCCACATCCTCTGATTTTCAAAAATCTCCTGCCATGATGCTGATAAAGACCCCAAGTTATTTTTCAGCTGTTTGAATTAGCAAAACACCTTTTTTTTTCCTGCCCAGTAGCCTTTACCTTATTTTTTCTTGTGTGATTTTGAATTGTTTTCATCCTGTTATGAGTTGATAAGGCCATTTGCACCAGGATTTATGCCAGATACATGAAAGCACTCAATAAAGAGTCGTTGAGTTAAATTGAGCATTCACACTTTCACATGCTTATGGAAATTTGATTATTTACTCTCTTCCGAGGTGAGAGGAGGTCAGTTTCTTCTCTGAATAAGAAATTAAAACTAGATCAATTGTTCTTAACCCCAGTTGCACATTAGAAATATCCAGGGGAGGTTACAAAAATTCTGATGGCCAAGTCAATACAATATATGGATAATTATTTTTTAAATCCTTTGTTGATTGTAACAGAGATTGAAAACTGCTGAACTACATAATCTTTATCTTTGATTCTCAAACTTGGGTAGATATCAGAATCACCGAAGAAGCTTCCTAAAAATGTATCCCTTCCAGCCTCCAACTCTGCAATTACAGCTAAGTGGCAGTCGGACCACTGCCATTGCTTTTGCTCATGCAGTGATTCCAATTTGACAAGTTATGGAAGCAAGTGAGTGGTCTTACTTATAGACAGTCTTAAGTTTGGACTTGGGTACGAGGAACTGATGAACTAGCAGGGAGAGTGTAACTATCATTTTCTCGACTCATGTACCCATTCTCTGCAGCTTCTCCTTCTCCTCCTCCTACTTGGCTCAATTCCTGCCTGAAATGGAGATTTGAGGTTTGGAGCCAATCAGCACCTACCAGCTGGTTCCAAGATCCTGGGGAAGCAGATTGAAAAACATGACTAAAATCGTTTATGTAATGCTATTGTGAAAGAGTACTGCTCTTCCACCAGATAAATGTATTATTTAATGGTAAATATTGTCACCATTTCCTTCTTAAACCATATGCTAAAACATTCTTAATACTACTGAGCTCGGCACAAAAAATACCCCCTTTTTATTACAAAATCTTTTATTACAAAATCATAAGCATGTAATTCTGTAACATAGCAATATCACACTCAAGCATACCATATGACATTTTAGGTGAAATGTTCAAATTAAAACTATAAATTATTACACCCATATTATTACCCTACCAACCACACTCAAGCAGGTGTTACTTCTGCTGGACTCTATTTTCACTACAAATAAACTTATCAGTCACTAAATAGTGGTATTTATTTAATCATTTCACAATTATAAGCTCATAGAAGCCTCATGACAATTGTCAGGCTGAAATATACTCATTTTTCACACAAGTAAACTGAAGTTAAAATTTGTTATAGCAGTCATAATAGGTCTTCTGTCACCTGGTTCCAACACCAATGCTCTTTCTACTGCCTCTTTTGTGGCAAAATGTGGAAACTTTTTTTTAAGAATGTCAGATTTTAAGTTTTGAATGTGCAACATACTTTCTGATTCCCTTTGAAGAAGAAAATGACTGGGGTGTGGATATTCCACTTCATCGGTCCAAAAAATTTGTGTATTAATTTTATGTTACTTATATTTATCTTTTTTCAACATGAAAATCACTGGCCATGTTTAAAAGCCATACATTTCCTGCTAAATTGCTAGCAGCACAACTTTGAAATTGAATTTTATCCTATAAAAATGGGGAACAGTTTCTTATGTGAGGGTCATATTTTACTATATGGGCCTAGTAAGTACTTGATACCTGGTACTTGAACATAATAACAACCACTTGCGCTAATATTCATCTTGCTCATCATGCATAAACAACACCTGATTTGACCTCGCTGTGCAGCCAAAAAAAAAAAAAAGATTTTATGTGAAAAAGCCAAAAGGAGACTGGAGTGCTTATACACTGGGGTCTAATTACAGGTATTTAAAACATAAACTCATTGTTTAGAATCTCTTCACAGAGAAAAGCTTGTCCTCTACCAGCTGCATTTTTCTGTGCTCTTTTCTACTTTTATGGAAATGAACTCTTTTGTTACCCTTCCAAAATGTTTAAATAGACCGTAGCTATATTTTGAGAGACAATTAGAAACTCTAGAGCCTTACTAAAGGTTAAAAAAAAAAAAAAACTTTGGTAATTAATCCTCTTAATTTTACTTCATTTTAGAATGTAAAGTGGGAGAAAGAAAACCTGAACAGGGCATTGAGACCTTATTTTGAGCTCTAATTCTGCCACAAATTGCTATAAACCATTGGGCATGTCACCTCACTTCACAGAGCCTGTATTTCCTCATCTGTGAAATGAAAGGATTAGACCAGAATGTTCTTCCGTCCTACTCTGAATGTTCCATAATACTATGTTTCTACAATTCTTAAGTTTAATCTTTAGTCAACATTGAACATATCTACAATCTAAAATTTTATGTAGATAGTCTCTTGAGAAATTATTTTGCTGCCACTAATACGGTTTTTCACTGTGGTCCTTAAACTTCCTTATAACAATCATTTGGAATATTTATTTAAAATGCAGCTTCTTGGGCTCTGACCTAAGCCTACTGAATTGAAATCTTTAGGCTGGAATCTAATGAACAGCAGGATGACTACAGCTAACAATACTGTATAGCATACTTGAAAGTTGCTATGAGAATAGATTGTATAAGGTCTCATCACACGCACAATTATAATTCTGTGAGGTAATGGATATGTTAACTACCTCATTGCAATAATCAGTTCACAATATGCACGTATATCAAATCATTACATTGTATAACTTAATCTTATACAATATTACATGTAAATTATCTCAATAAAATTGGGGGAAAAGAATAAAAATGTTCCTAAAAATAAACAACAATGGGATAGTTACACATTGGAATTCTACTTGACTGTAAAAAAGAAGAAAATGTTACCCTTTGCAACAGTGTGGATGGACCTGGAGAACACTATGCTAAGTGAAATAAGCCAGTCAGAGAAAGACAAATACGACATTATTTCACTTGTACATGAAATGTAATGAACAAACTGAACTAACAAGCAAAACATAGACAGACTCATAGATGGAGAGCAGATGACAGCTAGTGGGGTGTGTGGCTAGGGAGTAGAGGGATTAAGCAAGAACTAAAAAGGACTCATGGACAAGGACAACTGTGTGGTGATTGTTGGGCAGGGAAGGAGTATAAAGGGACTAAATTGTAATGGAGAAAATACAATAAAGATTAAATTAAAAATAAATGAAAATCTTTAGAATGGGATGAGAGATTCAAAACTATTTGTGTCTTATCATAATTAAAATGCCAAAGTTTAAAGATAAGGAGAGAACCTTAAAAGCAACAAGATAAAAGGAAAACGTTACCTACAAAGCAGTTCCCATTAGACTATGAGTTGATTTCTCAAAAGAAACCTTGCAGGCAAGAAAGGGTTGGCAAGAGTTGTTCAAGATCATGAAAAGCAAGGACCTACATTCAAGTTTATTCTATCCCACAAAGTTATCATTTATAATGGAAGGGCAGATAAGGTCAAGTTAGAGTTCATCATCACCAAGCTCTTATATGAAATGTTAAAGGGACTTACCTAAGAAAAAGATCAAAACTATGAACAGTAAAATGACAACAAACTCACAACTGTCAACAACTGAACCTAAAAAAAGAAAAACAACTAAGCGACAACTAGAACAGGAACAGAATCACAAAAATGGAGATCACATAGCAGTTTATCAGTAGGAAGGGGAAAAGGAAGAATGGGGGAAAAGGTACAGGGAATAAGAACCATAATTGGTAGGTACAAATGGACAGGGGGAGGTTAAGAACAGTATAGGAAGTGGAGAAGCCAAAGAACATATTTGTATGAATCATGGACAAGAACTAAGGGGGGGATTGCTGGAGAGAATGGAGGAACCAGGCAAAGGGGGACAAAAAACAGAAAAAAAATGGAACAACTGTAATAGCATAATCAATAAAATATACTAAAAAATATTTGTATCTAATGAGCTCTGTGGTGATCTCTATTTCCTCTAAAATTTGAGATCAGAGAATCTAGAAATAAGCCATAGAAGAGAAGAGGAAAATTTGACAGTGGGATAGGGATAAGTTGCTACCTCACTTTGATGCGGAAGAAACAGGTGCAGAGGAAAGAAGGAGCAGTCTGGATGGAGAGGGTGCTCCTGGAGAATGCATTTCTTTGCTAATATTGCTCACGTTGGTTTTGTGTTTGGGTGAACTGAAACCAGACATTGACCATGAGAACTGGTTGTGTAAAACTGTCCCACAGTCATAGCATCAACAATACACTGGGTCTCTAGCTTTGGTTTTCTGTGGTATTCAAAACTCGATAAGTAGGTCATGGTTATGTTTTATGGGTGAAGAAATGGCCTGCCTCAAGAAGCAGGGAGAAAACTGAGATAAATTATGACCACTTAGGATTTCTGAAGTTTTTTTAATGAGTGGAAATAAAGTCTTTGGTGAATTAAAATATACTGGTATTCTTTACATGTTGGGGATTTTGCTTAACTTTTATTTATCCTGTTTTGGATACTGTCTGTTATTCTAATTTAGCTAAATCATTTATGAGAATCCATACAAAAACATGATTTCATGCTATGATTTTATTCCTCTATAACTGTGTTTGGGTGAATGACAATGTTGCCTTTTTAGCACAAACACACATATATACAAAATAGAAAGAGAAGGGGAAAAATCTCACTATTCAGTGGCTTAACTTCAGATAATTTTGTGATCAAACCTCAAGAAACCCACCTCATCTCTTGAAAAGTCAAATATACTATGTGCAAGGATATCAAAGGGCCCAAAGCATTTAGTGAAATTCACATCTCCATTGCATTAATGGAGAGCTAATCAGGTGGAGGAGCTGCTCTGGCCTAGAAGAATCTTTCAGGAGTTACAGACATGTGAGTGCACCCCAGCACAGGGTAGCAATGAATAGGAGGGCCCTGCAACCTAAAATGGACTTTGATGAGAAGCAGCAACAATTTTGGCTATGCATTGGTTGAAGAATGAATTTCTTTTTTTTTCTTATAGTTGTTTTAAAGATTTTATTTATTTGTTTTAGAGAGAGGGGAAGGGTGGGAGAAAGAAAGGGAGAGAAACACCCATGTGAGAGAGCAACGCCAGCCGCCTCTTGTACACGTCCTGACTGAGGACCAGCTAGGCACGTGCCCTGACCAGAATGAACCAGCGACCTTTTGCTTCGTGGAACGATGCTTGGCCAACTGAGCTACACCAGTCAGGGTAAAGAGGAATTTCTAAAATTATGGTGAGCAGATTCTTGTGGTGATCTAGCTCCCACTCAAACATAGTCTTAGTAGAGAAGAGAATAGAAGAGGGAAAGGTGAACACAAAATTTCATTTCTTCATGGATTTCTAAACAAATGAACAACTTTCTTGTTGAAGACTTGCCTGTCTATTCATCCTTCTTTTCCACTTTATTTTGTATAATAGTTATAGTTACTTTGTTTATTGCTTATATTCAGTTTACCAGAATCTATGCTCCCTGAAGGCATAAATTTCATCCACATTGTTCATAGCTATTGCCCCAGTGCCTAGAAGAGTTTCTGGCATTTAGTAGGTGCTCACTAAATACTTGTTGAAAGAATGAATAAATCCCTTTTAGATTGTTGCCTTTCCACATTCATTGATAAATAAAGAATTATGTAATTTTAGAATTATGTCCCCAAATGTGACAACAAAATATTTAGGGAGATGGACCAAGATTGAGTATCTACTTGCTAGTTATTTCTGGCTTTAAGATTAGGCAACTTAGTTACTGAGAGCTTTGCAGCCATTGCAAGCTTCTGCTCTGGATTTGAACTATCTTGGTTTGAATTCTGTCCCTGCTACTTACTAACTGCAAAAACTTCAGCAAGTTAATTTCTTTGTGCCTCAATTTTCTCCTCTGTGAAATGGGATAGTAGTAGGAAAGTAGCTCTGAATATGAAATATATCTAAAGTATTTGAAATATGGTCTTGAATATAATATATAGAAACAACACTTATTGTAGTGGCTTTCCAGTGAATATCATGAGTTGTTTCTTCCATCAGTGGTGCTTTCAGTAGATCATGAACACACAGTTACATTTGTGTTCTTGCCCTAAATCCGAATTTCTTGGACTATGCAGCTACATGAGCTTTTTGAGAATCAGGATGTACAATTTGAGTACAGGAAAATAAAGAAGAGCCACTTCTGGACAATGATGCCCAGATCACAACAACAATGATGAAATTATAAACTATGATTTGTTTAATATTTTATTCAAAACTATCTATCCATTCTTCTAACTACCCATCCATCTACCTACCAGCCTGCCTATTGATTGATCTATCTACCCATCTATCCATCCTACTGTAATTGTGTGGCCTTATCTATGAAGAAATTATTTATTTATGGATGTTTTCAATTTGAAACACATAGAGCAATAATGTGATGTCAGGTACCATTCTAAGCATTAGAGAAAATTTGCTACTTGCCAGTGTAAACACTCATATGTTCGCTTGCTACTGTAGAAATTATTTTTTAAAATTTCAAACTCAGAAACATACTTTTGTGGAGAGTTAATCTTAGTGTTTTTGTTCTTGTTTGTTCTGATTCATATAAGTTTCACATAATCCTATTCCTGCCTTCTAGAGTTAACAGTGAAAGATCAGCAGAATGGGATTCAGTATTAATTAAATAATAGTATCCAAATGCAACCCAACTATAGTATTCAAATGCAACCCAAGATATCCTTAAGCTCTCCAAACTTCTGGGGATATGCCATTTTATATCCCTCAAAATGAAAAAGTACTGTCTTTGCTCCAAACACCTTTGAGGATTTTTCAATGACTCACAGTTCTCAGAGTTCTAGCTGGTTGCTTCTTTCACTTCTTCCTAACATTCCTCTTAGGGTGAGCAGAGCTTGCCATTCTCTTTCAAGGGCTTCCCCTGGGACCTCTAACTCTCTTCTTTCATGCCCCCTAGAGCACTGTTTTCACAAAGCTGTTACTTGTAGCTCACTTTGATGTTTTTCTGGGTGGGATAGTGTGGTGAGAGAAGATGCAATGAAAGGGACACAATAACGGTAATTTCAACAGAAAACACAAAATACCCTGAAATATTTTCAGACATCACTGTCCTGGGTATTTATAGCAATTTCCCACTATTGATAATTTCTCACTGTTTGTCCTCTGCCTTATTTTAAGGTTCCTCTCTTCCATGACCCTCCATGATTTCCTTCCTCCCTGTTTTTCAGTTCTTTCACTCAGTTACTCCTCTCTTTAAAGTTTCTCCCAGAAACACAAACAGGAGGTCTGTTCAGAAAAAGTCCAGCCATGATTAATATAATGAGAACAGTTTGCGTGACATCGATATAACCTGGCAACCAAGGAGAATGGACTGGAATGCACATGTGTGAACAATGACAACTTCACTGTACTGGTCAGTGGGGTCAGTAGACATCATTGAGTGAGTATGTGTACTGTGTGCCCATCACATTCAAAATGGCTGAATGAGTGGAGCAAAAAATCTGCATCAAATTTTGCTTTAAGTTTGAACATTCCTCCACAGAAACTATTCAGATGATTCAGAAGGCTCCATTTAGGGGCAACTGGTGACTGGTAACTTCATTTAAAAAATGTGCCTGCTCATGCTTCACATCTCCTGCAGAATTATTTGGTGAAACATCAAATACCCACATAATTCAGCCCCCCTACAGCCCAGATTTGTCACCCTGTGACTTCTGACTTTCCCCAAAACTAAAATCACCTTTGTAAGGGAAGAGATTTCAGACCATTGATGAGATCCAGGAAAATATGACAGGGCAACTGATGGCAACCAGGAGAATTGTGTGAGGTCCCAAGGCACTTACTTTGAAGGGGACTGACTCATAATTGTCCTATGTACAATGTTTCTTGTATGTTGCTTTTTTAAAAAATATATTTTATCAATTATACTGTTATAGTTGTCCCAATTTTTCCCCTTTTTCCCCCTCCTCCCAGTAACCCCCATTCCCTCTGTCAGTTTCACCTCCCCACCCCCCTTAGTTCATGTCCATGGGTCATGCATATAAGTTTTTTGGCAACTCCATTTCCTATACTGTACTTAACATCCCCATGGCTATTCCGTACCTACCAATTTGTACTGCTTAATCCCTGCACCATTTCCCCCATTATCCCCCTTCCCCCTCTCAACTGGTAACCATCCAAATGTGCTTCATGTCTATGATTCTGTTTCTGTTCTGCTGGTTTGCTTAATTTGTTTTTTAGATTTAATTGTTGATAGTTGTAAATTTATTGGAATTTTAATGTTTATAGTTTTGATCTTCTTTTTCTTAAATAAGTCCCTTTAACATTTCACATAATAATGGTTTGGTGATGATGAACTCCTTTAGTTTTATCTTGCCTGGAAGCACTTTATCTATCATTCCATTTCTAAGTGATAGCTTTGCAAAATAAAGTAGTCTGGTTGTAGGTTCTTGCTTTTCATTACTTTGAATACTTCCTGCCAGTCCCTTCTTGCCTGCAAAGTTTCTTTTGAGAAATCAGCTGACAGTCTTATGAGAACTCCATCATAGATAACTCTCTGCTTTTCTCTTGCTTCTTTTAAGATTCTTTATCTTTAACCTTTGACATTTTAATTACAATGTGTCTTGATGTGGCCCTCTTTGCATCCATCCTGTTTGGAACTTTCTGTGCTTCCTGGACTTGCATGTCTATTTCCTTCACCAAATTAGGGAAGTTTTCTTTCATTATTTTTTCAAATAAGTTTTTAATTTCTTGCTGTTTCTCTTCTGCTTCTGGCACCCAATGATTTGGATGTTGGTACATTTAAAGTTGTCCCAGAGGCTCCTTACTTTATCCTTATTTTATTTTCACATTTTTAATTGTTGTTCAAGCACAGTTATCTCCATTTTCCCTCCACCACTCCCCCCCACCCCAGCCATCCCCACTTCCCCTCTTTGGCTTTGATCCTACCCCTCTTTGGCTTTGTCCATGTGTTCTTTATTCATGTTCCTGACACTTGTTCTGACTGAATTTTTTTCTTCCTTGTGTTCTAAATCATTGATTTGATTCTCAGCTTCATCCACTCCACTGTTGATCCCCTATAAATTTTTCTGTATCTCACATAGTGTAAGCTTTATTTCTGCCTGTGTCTTTTTATGCTGTTAAAGTACCAAATGTGTCCCTTGAGCATCCTAGTAACCACTGTTTTGAACTCTGCATCTGATAGATTGCTTATACATTTTGTTTAGGTGTTTTTCTTGAGTTTTGTGCTGTTCCTTTATTTGGGCTATGTTTCTTTGTCTCCTCATTTTGGCAGCCTCCCTGTGTTTGTTTCTGTGTATTAGGTAGAGCTGCTATGATTCCTTGTCTTACTAGTGTTGCCTAATGTAGAAAAGTGCATCTGCAAGTTGAATGGGGTGGAGCCTTAGGTAATTTCAAGGGTGGGGCAACCCTTGTGAACTAGGTTGATGGAGTCTCAAATATGGTGCACCCACTCTGTGGCTCTGTGTGGGGACAGCTCATAAAAGGGACAATGGTCACTGCCTGGCATCTTTAGTTTTGTATGGGAAGAAGCTGTCCCCCATCATTCACCCTGATGCCTGACA
Source organism: Tonatia bakeri (assembly GCA_004024845.1). Lineage (NCBI taxonomy): Eukaryota > Metazoa > Chordata > Mammalia > Chiroptera > Phyllostomidae > Tonatia > Tonatia bakeri. The sequence continues at coordinate 143,938 of PVIA01003731.1, forward strand.
CTTCACTTTCTCCCTGTATGACATCAGTGCCCTTCAAGCTGCTGCCCAAGTGCTGGAGCCCAGAGGGAGTGAGTTTGTGTAATTGTTAAGTCCATTTGCAGGCCCTTTAAGAGGATACAGCTGAGAATTGTAGCTTCTTCCACTGACCCAACCCCCAGCCAGAAGTCATGGGGATTTATCTTCTTGGCACTGGAACTCTGGACTGCGTGGTCTGGTGTGGGGCTGGGATATCTTGCTCCTAAGATATCCCTCCTGATTTTTATCCACCACACGTAGGTGTGGGACCACCCATTCCATTCCATGTCTCTGTGACTCTGCCCCTCCTACATGTCTGAATGAATGTGACTTCTTTAATTCCTTGGTTGTTGGACTTCCATACAGTTTGATTTTCTGATGATTTGGGGTGATAGTTATTTTGTAGTTTAGACATAAATTTTGCTATGGTTGTGCAAGGAGGCAAGCCATGTTTACCTATGCCTCTCTCTTGACCTGAAGCCTATCTTCTATCTTCTTCAATAAATGTCTCTATTTTTCATAGTACATGGCTGGATACCTTCTGGACAGACCTCATATGTTCTTACTTTTTTTTCTCCCTCTTTCCCACTTCTTTCTCAGACAATGACAGGGTGGCCTTTCTTAACCAAGATAACCATCTCATTTGGATGCTTTCCTAAAAACAGTCATCTACCCCAGGACTGAATCATGACATTCCTCATAACAATTCCAGAAATTCTTTGTAGAAGGGGCTTTGTAAGTTTAATTTAATTGAAAGGGAATTGAGACAACTTGTCTTGAAATTGTGTTTGCATAGCAAACAAAAAATGTTTAACTTAACTGTACATCAGCCAAAGACCTGGCAGAAATCAGTATTCCATTCAAAGGGATTTAACTGAACAGAATTTAATAAAGGGATGGTTTTAGGAAGTATAGACAGGTTAGAGAAACCTACAAGGAATAAGGAGGCATGCAAAGACAGTGGGAAGCCATTACACCCCTAGGCCTAGAGGAGTAGGGGAAGGAAATAGTGGCTTTGAACCTGGTGACAGCTGGATGTGAAAGAGCCAGTAAGAGCAGTTATCTTTGGGGTTATAGGCACCAAAGCAGGAAGAAATACCCTGACCTCTCATTCCTCTTACCCTCCAAGTTTCTGCAGGTGCTCCCTATGGGCCAAATCTAACCAGAAGCCAGAGGGAACCCTGGTGAAGTAAAATGTAGGGGTTTCCTACCAATGGCCAGAACAGATGGAGGTGGGGCCTGGGTGACAGAGAATAACCGGAAGGGATAGTATTTTATTTGGGGTAACTTTGAAAGCAGAAACTGAGGAAGATCAAGGAGAGCTCAGCCACTGTTGGCCACTTCCTAGTAAGCAGAAGCAACCAATGTCATACTTTACTTCACACAGAAATTTTCCCCTTTTAATACACTATAAGTCTATTGGGGAGACAGAAGTTAGGCCTCACCTCCTTCCCTATTTCTGGGAAAAGGCCTGAGTTATGGGCAGAGCAAGGTACAAGGAAAGTTTTCAAACAGTATTCACCTTGGTCTTATCACCAAGACCCCCACCTCCTTTACACCACAGGTTAGCTCAAAACAGTTGGTAGTATAAAAAATAGAAAAGCAACTTTTGAAGCATAAAACTAACCTGCAACAACTAATCCAGAAGTCAAGTTAAGCTTCAGAAGTCAAACACAATTGAGGCTGTACACTTTTGAACTTAAAATTCTTTTTTTTATTACATCTAAGCTCAAGCTCTCAACCAACCATGAGAAGAGTTTACATTACTCTTTGAAATCAGTGAGGCAAACACAGATTACCAAAAGCTGGGGAGAGGATACAGGGTTGATTCTTTCCTCAGGGCTGAATACTAATTTGAGGGAATGTCTTTGTTCTTTTCATAGGATGGATGCAATATAAGCCCCTAGATACTTCCAGCCAACTTGGCCTGCTGCCTGGCCCTTCATCTGATTGTGTCTGAAATTGCAAAGGGAGTAAAGGAAGAATGGATGAGAATTCCCATTCAGCCCAACTCCCTAGATGTGTCAGATGTGTTCAACTGCAGGGAGTGATCCTAGCATGAAGGTGTGGCTTCTGACCTGCATGTATTGGCATATAGTGTAGTGTCAGAGAGTATCATGAAATTTCTAAGTGGAGGATACTATCTTCTATGAAGTTAACTTTGATATGACTTAAGAAATAAAAGAGAGAAGTAGCCTTGGACACGCATGTTGCTCAAGCACCTCCTTCATATTTTTGGTGTCTAGGATATCCTGTAGAAGTAATTAATTAACTGACCAAATAATTACTTAATTAGATCCTAAAATCCAGTAAGGGTTGAGCTGAGTGCTTTGCATTAACCTCCTCAAAAAACGGAAACAAAAAACTGGAAGAGAGAGAGAACATGAATACGAATAAAAGAATGAGAATGTCTTATCCAAAGTTAATGCCTAGTGGACTGAATACAGGTAATCTTTAATTTTGAAACTCTCCTGACAGAATAGCATCTGATGCTTACTTCTGGATTCTCGCAATTTCAACACCCTCCAGAGATGCTTTTCCAGGAGACCATCTCAGCTTTTGACCTTTGAATTCTTCTCTCCAGCCTCCTTCTTACTGGTCAGTGCTCAGGGTTCTCAGCTAAAAACTTGAGGATAGTGTTGTAGATTTACTAGCCCAGAGAGTCCTTTCCTTTCTCCATTCTTCTTCCCTCCTTCCTCCAACCACCTGAGAAGCTAAACTTTTAGATCCTGCTCAACCAACATTTCTTTTGTGCTTTCCTGTGTTACAGAACTCTTATTTTGTTGTGCTATTTGTTTGTATGTGAATCTTTCCCCATTTTCTCTCAGTCTTCCATCATTGGCATGACAATAAAACTCGTTAATCAGTTTTGTATTTACAGCAATTTTTATACCTACCACCTAACATGTAGTAGGTACTCAATAAATTTTCATTGAGTGTATGAGAACTTGGACATTATTTCTAAAATTGTGAGTCTGTTTTGTTAGAAAGTAGAAGAGAATTCAGAGAAATTTTTGCAGAACTCAAAGAACTATGGATATTCTCAACTTAATTAAATAGCTAAATATATAATTATATACTAAGTTGAGTCCCATACTAGATTTTATTATGGAAAAATAGTAACAGTATTAAAGGGTTAAGAAAAGCAGTAAGATATATAGTTTTAAATGTACATTAGAGTCCAGCAGACCTGGGGTCTATTACTGGCTGTTCTGGTTGTTATTACTGCATAATGAATTGCTTTAACACTAACAGAGCAACGAGGCATTTCTGCCTCAGAGTCTGTCATGCATTTGTAGACAGACATGGGGCTGCAGACACCTAAAGGCTTGGCTGTTCTGGAAACATGGCTGGCAGTTGATGATGGGCTGATGACCATACTACCTGTATATGATCTGTCTGGCATGGAGGTCTCAGGATGGTCAGATCTTTTACATACCAGTTAGCTTCTACCAAAATGAGCATCACAGAAGAGCCAGGTGGAAGTGACAACACCTTTTCTAATCAGGAGTCATACAGTATCATTTCCAATGGATTCTATGTTTTCTAGTGAATTACTAAGGCCAGTCAAAGGAAGGGGACATAAACTCTCAATGGGAGAAATGTAAGAGAATTTGTAGACTAGCTCTACCACCTAGTGTTTGAATATTCTAGGGAAAATTAGTCATTTGAGCTTTTTTATCTATAAAATAGGATCCTAGTGAGGATTAAATAAGATAATGTATGCAAAACACTTAACTCACAGTAAGCTCTGAAATGTTCTTTTATAATTGAGAGACAGCATATAGGCAAAATCCTTAAAGCCTAGAAAATGATATCCAATAATTACATTACCTTGAAAATTGGGAAAATACCTTTATTCTCTTGTATTTTTCTGTAAAAACTTCTTGTGGGATACCAGTGTCCCATGGAACCATACTTTTAAAAGAACTAAATTCTAACAATATTTTTGTACATACAATCATTCCAAGTTCCGATCAACTAACCCAAATGTGAACTTTTGGAATGCAACCTGTTTGTTTGTAACTACAAAGTGGTTTCCATATGTGTGCAAATATACGTATTATGCAAATACTTACAACCTTGCTATTCTGTCAAAAAATAAAAGAAAGAAAGAAAGGCAGAAAGAAAGAAAACATTTACCAGAAAAGGTCTCTTAGCCACTGATGATATGACTTTGCATTATACTAAACAATACCAGGAGTGAGATTAATGGTTGATCTCCATTTAACACAAGAGCAAGAACTTTAAACACTATCAGAGCCTTTGCCAAAATGTCGCATTGATTCAATAGCTAGAAATGCAAATAGTAAAGAATAGAAAAATCATGGGTGAAGACAATCATCCTTCTAATCAATCTTTTATAACTTCCCTGTGGGTAATTAACTTCATGTAATACTGTCCAGTGTTCTAACTCCCTCCCTGTTCTTCCTCTTCCCCCAGCCCGGAAATATTTGAAATTCAGTAGAGAACTCTTGTCACAGAATTATATTAAAATATTTAATTAACAGAAAATTCTGCCTAGCAGGCTATCAAATACAAAGTGATTATTTGGCAAGAGTTCCCAGGGATTTCTGAGCAACCTCTGTCCATTGAGCCATTCACTTGAATCACAATCTCTGTCTGACACAATGTTTGTCTTCCCGGGATGCTGTGACAGACCTTAGTTTGCAACCACTTTTATATGCAACTTCCCTGGGCTTTCTAGAACTTTTCATTTAGTGAATCTTCAAAGTAGCCAAGAATTTCCTCTTATCATCTCTCCTCCCTATAAGACCTTGCTCCATTTCTCTGGCTGCCATCTATTCAGTCATCACCTTCTAGAAAACCATGGAATAAGCAAAACAGAGGGCTGTTCAGCGTGGAGAGATGTGAGAACTCTCTCTACTGTTGCAAAGGGGAGGAGAACTTAGACTCTGCTAGTGATCCCCTTCCTGATTTTCTCTATGATAACTTTCTTGGGCAGAGTAATGTCTACATCCTAGTGGTTCTTCCAATGGTCTTACAACCTTTCTCCTTCCATTTTTCTCCAATGCTCCCTTACCACACATCCTTGAACTACAGTCTCATTTTGTGAGATGTCCTGCATACACACAAATGGCATGGGAAAACCCAGCTCCAATAATAACAATCTGACATCAGTGAAGAAAGGAATACAATCCAGTCAATGTTGAATATTAATGAGTTATAAATGAATGCACCAACAGCCAAAGCCTTCTCAGATCTCCTGGAAAGATTTCTGTCTTTGCTTTCTTGCCTGAATGATATCCATCTTCAAACATTGTTGTTATTGTTCTTTCCCCTTTCAGGAACTGCTTTGCTTCACTGGCCTAATATTCGTTTGTTGACCAAGAATCCATTCAAGGATTTGAGGGGCAAAAATCTCTTCCCATCTCCCTTCCTAACAAAATATTTCTTTCAATAGGATATTTGCTTCATTAGATTTAGTTTTATTATTTGGGCATATCCTTGTGGGATTAAAGAATTGGTACTATTTCAGTAAGGCAGTATGTTAATAATTGGCTTCTCTGATAAAATCAAGACCACCTGCTATTTGGAAAGTTGTTAGTGGAATCAGAAGAACTGAGACACTGAACACTGTGGGATAAGACTGGTAGGCCCTACACTGTTCTACAGATCATGGCTACCAGTGACTTTACAGGAAGGTTCTGCAAAGCCGTAAGGAACTGTTGTACCCAAGTTAAGATATTGCAAAAGAATATCAAAGCAGGAATAGATCTTAGAAATTATAGAAGAAAAGTGTTGATATGTGCTTTTCAGCTAATTAATATCTCCATTTTATTTACTCAGTTGTTTATTATTTTTAATTGTGGTAAAAAGCATAAAACATAACATTTATCATCTCAACTATTTTTAACTCTAAAGTTCAGTAGTGTTCACTCTATCCACATTGTTGTGCCACAGAGCTCCAGAACGTTTTCATCCTGCTTCAAAACTGAAACTGTGTATCTATTGAACAACTATTCCCCTCATCCCCTAAGTCTCTGGCATCACGATTCTACCTTCTGTTTCTATGAATTTGACTGTTCGTACTTCATATAAGTGGAATCATAGAGCATTTTTACTTAGCTTATTTTACTTGGCTTATTTTACTTAGCATAATGCCCTCAAGATTCATCCATGCTGTTAACATGTGAAGATTTTTTTTTTTACTTTTTAAGGCTGAATAATAATCAATTGTATGTATAGATCATATTTTATTTATCCATTCATCTGTTGATGGACATTTTGGTTGCTTTCACCTCTTGGCTATTGTGAATGGTGCTGCTTGCTATAAACATGGGCATGCACATATTTCTTTGAGACCCTGCTTTCAATTCCATCAGATATATACCCAGAAGTAGGATTGCTGGGTCATATGGTAGTTGTATTTTTATTGTTTTGAGGAATTGCCATTTTGTTTTCCGTAGCAACTGCACCATTTTACAATCTTACAAATAGTGCACAAATGTTTCTTTTCCTTCACATTCTCACCAACACTTGTTATTTCTTGTCTTTTTCATAATAGCCATTCTAACATGTGTGAGGTGATATTTCATTGTGGCTTTGATTTGCATGTCTCTAATGATTAGTGATGTTGAGCATCTATTCATATGCTATTGGCCATCTGTATATCATGTTTATAGAAATGTCTGTACAAGTCCTTTGCACATATTTCAGTTAGGGTTATTTGTTGTTTCTTAGTTGTTATTGAGTTGCAGGAGTTCTTTACATATTCTGAATATTAACCCCTATCAGATACATGATTTGCAAATATTTTCTCCCATCATGCAGGTTGCTTTTCACTCTGTTGATTGTGCCTTTTGATGCACAGAAGTTTTAAAGTTGAATGTAGTCTCATTTGCCTGTATTTCTGTTTGATGCCTGTGCTTTTTTTTTTATCACATCCAAGAAATTATTGCCAAATTCATTGTCATGAAGTTTTCTCTACATATTATCTTCTAAGAGTTGTGTAGTTTGATGTGTTACATTTAGGTCTTTAATTCATTTTGACTTAATCTTTGTATATGATATAAGATAAGGGTCCAGCTTCATTATTTTGCATGAGGATATTCAGTTTTCTCAGTACTGTTTGTTGTAGAGACTGTCTTTTATGCCTGTGTTCCAATGTAATTTTTTTTCAGTCCTTGCCTGAGGACATGTGTTTATTGATTTGAGAGAGAGAGATAGAGAGAGGAATATTGATGTGAGAGGGAAATATTGATCAGCTGCCTCCTTAATGTGCACTGACTGGGGCTCAAACCTGCAACCTGGTTATATGCCCTGGGAATCAAACCTGCAAACTATTGGCATATGGGATGATACTCTAATCAACTGAGCCACCTTAACAGGGTTTTATTTTATTTTATTTAGAGAGAGGAAGGGAGGGAGACAGCGCGAGAGAGAAACATTGATGTGCAATGGACACATCAGTAGTTTGCTTCTTGCATGACCCTAACTGGGGACCTGGCCCACAACCCAGGCATGTGCCCTGAATGGGAATCAAACTGGTGACATTTCAATTTGCAGACCAGCACTTAATCCACTGAGCCACACCAACCAGGGCGAGGGCTGTATTTTTTTTAATGAATGCAAGTCTACTGTGATTAAATGACACTGTATAAAGACTAAATCTGTGGCCTCTTGCATCAGTCTGCACGAATGTAAGTACTCCACCATTTTCTAATTGTGTGATCTTTGACAACTTACCTTTCTGTGCCTCATTTTCTTTATCTATAAAACAAAAATAATGATAGTATATCCCTCACAATGGAATTGTGAAGATTAAATAAAATAAACCTGGTTAGAAAATGCCTGATACATGTAGCTGTCCAGATCTCCCAACGCCATTTGTTGAAGAGGCTATTTTTACTCTATTTTATGCTTCTGTCCCCTTTGTTGGATATTAACTGACTGTAGAGACATGGGTTTATTTCTGGGCTCTCTATTCTGTTCCATTCATCTATGTGTCTGTTCTTATGCCAGTATCAGACTGTTTTGGTTACAGTGGCCTTGTAAAATGAAACTTGAACACCAACTTACGCCATACACAAAAATAAACTCAAGATGAATAAAAGACTTAAATATAAGTCATGATACCATAAAAGTCCTTGAGGAGAACATAGGCAGGAAAATCTCAGATATTCCATGCAGCAATATTTTCACTGATATATCTCCTAGAGGAAGGGACATAAAGGAAAGAATAAACAAATGGGACTTCCTAAAAAAAAAAAAAAGCTTCTGCACAACTAAAGAAAACATCAAAATGAAAAGGGAACCAACTGTATGGGAAAATATACTTGCCATATGAATGATACATCAGACAAAGGGTTGATCTCCAAAACAGATAAAGAACTCACATGACTTCACTCCAGGAAGACAACCAACCCAATCAAAAAATGGACAAAGTGCCTGAACAGACAATTCTCCCAGGAGGACATGCAGGGGGCCCAGACACATATGAAAGGATGCTCAGCATCACTAGCCATCAGAGAGATGCAAATTAAAACTACAAGATACCACTTCACACTGGTGAGAATGGCCATCATTAACAAATTAACAAACAACAAGTACTAGAGAGGATTGGGAGGAAAGGGAACCCTAGTGCACTGTTGGTGGGAATGTACACTGGTGCAGCCACTGTGGAAAACAGTGTGGAATTTCCTCAAAAAACTAAAAATGGATCTGCCTTTTGACCCAGCAATTCCACTGCTGGGATTATACACTAAGAATCCTGAAACACCAATTCAGAAGAACCTATGCACCCCAATGTTCATAGAAGCACAAATAATAATAACCAAGTGCTGGAAGCAACTTAAGTGCCCATTAGTAAATGAGTGGATCAAAAAACTATGGAACATTTACACAATGGAATAGTACACAGCAAAAAGGAAGGAGTCCTACCATCTGGGACAGCATGGATGGAACTGGAGAGCATTATGCTACTGAAATAAGCCAGTCAGTGAAAGTACTATATGATCTTACCTATAAGTGGAATCTAATCAACAAAACAAATAAGTAAGGGTAATATAAACAGAGACAATGAAATAAAGAACAAACTGACAGTAACCAGAGGGGAGGGCGGAGGGAGATAACAGGGGTAAGAAAGGAAAGGGTCATCAAGGGACACCTATAAAGGACCCATGGACAAAGCCAAAGGGGGGAAAGACTGAGGGTGGGAGGTGGTGGTGGGTGGGGTGGGGGAAAGTGGTGGCAGGAAAATTGAGACAACTGTACTTGAACAACAATAAAAAAGGAAAGAAAATGCCTGATACATAGGAAGTACTCAGTAAATCTTAGCTTTTATTATTGCTTAAACTGATCCCTTTCACAATTTTACTAGGACATATCCAATACAATTATAGCTCTCTAAGGATCTTCAGATCACAGCAACATCCTCAATTCTAGATGCCACCAACACTAATCACACCTATTGTGTCCTCTTTATTGATGTTCCAACACCAGGAGGTTACTTTTCATTTTATCTTAGCCTCATAAAGACACTTAGCTTGCTGCCTTCTACCCATCACACACTTTCCCTGAATGTAGGAAAGGAAGCATGATCAATATTTGGAAAATATAAAAGAAGGTAAAGGTCTCTGTAGTTTCTCAAAGTTGGTGTTCAGCATGTATTGATCCATTTGCCTAAAATAGATTCGAAAAGGATCAGAGAGTTTTCCCCATTTTCTGTGTGGTCTGTTGTGAAGGACTGAGGTCAGGTGGAGCATGTGAGGGAAAACTGAAGCTTCCAGTACAGCTCAGTTTGACAGGTAGCTATCAAAAAATCTACCTGATTCTGAGATAGTGGTACTACCCATTTCTTTATCTGACCCATAATGCTGCTTGCATAAAGATAGAAGAAACTCAACTTAAATGAAAATAAGTGCATTAACCATACTAGCAGTTGACTAAATCAGAACAACCAGGAAGATTTCATAAATCCAAGCAAAGATGAGCATTAACATTTGCTCCATCTGGTGTGGTCTGGTGCAGCTGGGGTTAACCGTGTCCCTGTACTTTCAGTGCTTTTCAGATGAATTCTTTCTGTTAGAACCACTGTTTTTTTCCATTGTCTTTTGATCTTCTTCCCTTTCCATATTAAAAGACCTCTGAAAAACCTGAAGTGTAAATGTTGTTTATTAAGATTGTTCTTGTCCTAATGTTAATGCAAATTATCCAACTATGCTTGAGATATCAATGTCCAACTGATCTCAATATTAAAAAATGCAGCCATATTGCTGTTTTAATTAAATTGATAGCTATCTTTAGTTCACATTATTTCAACCCAGAAAAGACAAAATGTCAAAAGTGGATATTAAACATTAAGACAGTTTTTATTCTTAATAAAGTATACATCAATATGTAATTATCAAATAAAAGGTTAATACTTCTTTAAAAACATTGAAACAGAGTGATTGCATTGTCAGAGAAAACTTCCATGGAAATTTTTAAAGGCAAAGACTCTAAATACAATTGAATATTATTCTGAATGGGCAATACTTCCAAAATATTCTGATTACTAACAAGGTAAGATGTTTCCTTCACCTTTGAAAAGCTTTTCTTAATAAAATGAAGAACATGTATTCTATGGTATTGGATCAAGACCTATAGACTTAATTATAGGCTTCTCTTATTTCTCTGATTAAAATTAAGTCAAAAGGAGAATCACATTATTCAAATCAAATTTTGTGTGTGTGTGCATGGACATGTATGTGAGTGAATCATAACTCACTTTGAAAGTTTTCCCCCACTTGCTAAATCTAATCCTTGGGTATGATAGCTAGCAAGGTACATGGCAAGCACATAGAAGAGACTCATAAATATTTGAATAATTGACCTGCTTCCTTTCAGTTTTTTTAAAAATTTGTTTTCAACTCTTTTTATTAAAGATTAGATGGATCCAATGAAGATGTCATACAGTCATTGATCCAAAAGTTGTTGATCATAAAGTTGCATGTACATATGTTATAAGGGTAGTATTTTTGGTGCTGTTTGGTCTTGAGTAATCTATTTTTTAAATTTTTTATTGTATTTTTTCCATTACCATTTAGTCCCCTTATACCTTCCCCCCTTCACAATCACCACACTGTTGTTCATGTCTGTGAGTCTTTTTCCTTTTTTCTCAGTCCTTCCACACTGAAATCTCCCCCTTAGGTATCATTCTGGTCTCTGTGAGTCTGTCTCTGTTTTGCTTGTTAGTTCAGTTTGTTCATTAGATTCCACATATGAGTGAAATTATATGGTATTTGTCTTTCTCTCACTAATCATCAGAAAAATGCAAATTAAAACCACAATGAGATATCCTCTCACACCTGTCTGAATGTCTATCATCAATAGATCAACAAACAACAAGGGCTGGTGAGGATGTGGAGAAAGGGCAACGCTTTCACACTATTGGTGGGAATGCAGACTGGTGCAGTCACTGTGGAAAGCAGCATGGAGATACCTCAAAAAATTAAAAATGGATCTGCCTTTTGACCCAGTGATCCCACTTCTGGAACCCAAAACACTAATTCACAAGAACCTAAGTACCCCTATGTTCATTGCAGTGTTATTTACAGTCGCCATGATATGGAAGCAGCCCAAGTACCCATCAGTAGATGAGTAGATAAAGCAACTATAGGACATTTACACAATGGAATACTACTTGGCTGTAAAAAAGAAGAAAATTTTACCCTTTGTAACAGTACAGATGCACCTGGAGCGCATTATGTTAAGTGAAATAAGCCAGTCAGAAAAGGTCCTCAGTAATTCTTGTTCCCAAGTTATCACAAAGCTCCCATATTAAAAGCTGGACTTGGCAGACTCAAATCAAAGTGTCTTTCAAGGTGTGGAGAGGACAACTCATCCAAAATTAAGGCCGAGCCACTATGTTGAGTGCTATGAGGAAAAAGAAGGATATGATGTAGAGCAGAGGTGTCAAACTTGTTTTTACCGGAGGCCACATCAGCCTCATGGCTCCCTTCAAAGGGCCCAATGTAATTTCAACTCCTTAATAGTTAAGGAGTAGTTACATTTATGCAGTCCTAAAATTATTTTGGCCCTTTGAAGGCAACCTCGAGGTTGATGTGGCCCCCAGTGAAAGTGAGTTTGGCACCCCTGATAAAGAGGAAGTCTCTTTCCAGGGAGAAAAAAAAAAGTTTCTCCCCTCCCAGAGGAAGATGGTCACAAGTTGGAAGTGCAACTCTTAAGGTGGAGCTTTGAGGGAAGATGCAGGTGGCAATAGCTAAAGAGACAAAGTAGACTTTCCAGTTATAACTTAGTGGACACTAGTCCAAAGACTACTTCAGACTACCTACCAGATGGCAAAGACCAATGGAAAGTAATTAGTAAATGCCAAGTAAATGCATTTCCAAGAGTATTTTCCCAAATGATCCTATCTTTGGAATAACAGAGGGAAAAACATCCCCAAGAGGGAATTGAACTTTGAATTAGCAAAATATTTAGCATGAACACAACTGTATAATCCAGAAGATACTTTAATTGGCAAGTTAAAGTATCTCTACTTCTGCCAATAAACTGTTCACTTAAAATGGTTAATAATTTTGTATATTTTACAATTAAATAAACTTTACCAACTTTATTTAAATTTTTTTATCCTTATCTGAGGACATTCTTTTCCTCATTGGTTTTAGAGAGAGAGAGGATGAGAGAGAGCAAAGCAGTGAGAGAGAGAGAAATATCAAGTGGTTGCCTTTTCGTATGTACCCTGACCAGTGATCCAACCCTCAACCTGAGTATGTGCCCTGACCAGGAATTGAACCCACAACCCTTTGGTCTATAGGACAATGCTTCAACAAACTGAGTCACACCGTCCAGGTCATATTTTACAATTTTAAAACATTAAAAATTAAATTTACTTCTTACCCCAGTTGTAGGAAGTAAAAAGGCTGTATTTCCTTTGCTTATCTGATTATAATACAACTATTAACAAAATGTGACCCTGAACACCTCCCACACATGCACTCCTACACACATCCTTTCTATTAAATTCATAAGGCATTCAGTCCTAGGACCCTTTTCAAACTTTTATTTACTTATTTTTATTTTGAGAGAGAGGACAGAGAGGAACAGAAATATCAATGTGCAAGAGAATCACAGATTGGTTGCCTCTCACATGCCCCCAACCCTAGACCTAGACTGCAACCCAGGCTTGTACCCTGACTGGGAATCGAACCTTCAGCCTCTTAGTCTGAAGGTTGGTTCTCAGTCCACTGAGCCACACTAGGCCACACCAGCCAGGACCAAACTTTTCTTTATTTTAAGGGATCTCCTTTTCATAGCTGGAATTCCTCAGGTTTGGGGTTTTGGATGTGACCTGCAACTGGATTTTTTTTCTTCTGAGTCCCAAAAGATCACATAATCACATTTACTCATATCTCACTAATGAATATAAAAATAAAATTAGCCTTGGGCCTGTGTATTATAGCTTATCCTCCCTACAAATCTCAAAATCTAGAGTATTTGAGGAAGTCATGTCTACATATCATGTTCCAAAGGGAACTTTGGAGGTGGTTGGTTGCACAAACTCTTTTAACAATAATGTAAAGCCTCTCTGTATGTCTTGTTCACTCCCCCTCTCCATCTCTAATGTGTATACTTGGAGCCAGTTTTCCACACTCGTGCTTTCTTCATATGTGGTAGGTACTGTAACTGTCCACATCAAAACCTCTATCCCTAGAAAGCAAGAAACCCAGGACACCTCGGCCCTGGCACAGCATGGAGGTTGTGGACAGAGACTCACTCCATAGTCTCCCCCAAACTTGACTTTCTCTTCCTCAAAATTTCTCTACCGGAAAAGATTTCCCAGGGACTCTGAAAATGTGCTCACTTGAAGTCAGTTGGATGATTATACTTTTTCTGTAATTAGGGTCAATATGCCAATATTTTATACCCGAAGCCTTCTTCACACTGCTAAGAGGAGTTTAACTGAGCAAGCTGTGGACTCTATAGAAACTATTCCCTGTGTTTATTAATCACACAGTTTACTTTTGAAGCTGACCAGAATGATAATTCATAGCAACATCCAAGTTGCACAACTTCTTTTGCCCAGTTCTTGTGCCTCCCACTTTCTCACTCGCAGCTCCCACTTCACCCTCACTGTTCATCCTTGTTCCTCTTTGCTGCCCTCCTCCAGCTTTTCTACCATAAAATGCAGTGTTTACATCTCATTTCTCAGAAAAATTATGAGATGCATTGAGTGAATTCACATTAATAATATTTTAACTCACAACACTGAAGTGCCTACAGACCATTTACCAAGGACGCTAAATTATTTCAAATCCTTGTGCCAAAATAAATGAGCCAAGGCTTTTCTGATATAGTAGCCTAACATATTATTCTGGGTACGAACACAACTCTGTCATCCCAAAAATTCAGCAATCCTTATGAGATTCTTTCTTCATTAGTGAAAGTAAAAGATGTTCCCCTGTGATTTTTTCCATAACTTTCAGTGATGGAATAGGGCATTTGTTTCCTAAGGTAATTCAAACTAATACGAAACTCTTTTCTAATATACAAGTGCTTTTAGAACACCTTAGAATTATTGTAAATATAAGTAGAATTTATCAAGGTTATGAATTAAAGAGAAATGCTGTGTTTTGTTGTCATTAAAACATAATTAATAAGTTAATCTTTTCCCCCATATTTTGGCTTAGCAATGACTCTGATTTTTTTTTTCTCGTAATTGTTTTCTTTGGTTCCAAGGTATCCCCAGCTGCTGAGAGTCACAAGTTCTGTGTGAATAGCTCTGTGACCTTTTGAGTGGAGCCAATGTTTGTAAGCTAAAATCTAAAGGAAGAAAAAAAGTGTTTATTGAATGTGTGCTGGAAGCAGAAGGCTCATTCAAATCAGCCCTTTTCCACCTCACACCCCACACCAACCCAAACTTCCCAACTCCTGTGTGTCTCTGTTCCCCCCTGGCCTTTCTGGACTAGTAGAACTGCCAGCTACAGGGATGTGGTCGTCCACTCAGGCTCTTCAATGTCTTTAAAATTCTCCCTCTGTGTCCTTTGTCTCTTGTAGGGAGGAAGCAGCATCTGGCACCCCAGCTCCTGGGATGAGGAATCGAGAAGCAGCCAACCTGCCTTACAAAGTCAGGTGACCTGGATTACTCCTACCTACTGCCAGCCACAGAAATTACATTTTGTCTGGATGTGACCAGATGTCCTCCATTCCCCAGGCCTGAATGCACTTAACCTTCCTTCTCTAAACTGTT
The DNA here is from genome assembly GCA_004024845.1 of Tonatia bakeri. NCBI lineage: Eukaryota > Metazoa > Chordata > Mammalia > Chiroptera > Phyllostomidae > Tonatia > Tonatia bakeri. The sequence goes on from PVIA01003731.1 coordinate 159,170, forward strand.
TTATATTCCTTACCCACACCTTCAGCCCCTCCATTCTTAGCTCTTAAAAAAATATCACAGACACTGTAGTTATCAC